>BDUI01000785.1:0-19176 GCA_002335545.1 Apodemus speciosus
GTGCCAAGAGGCAAGAGCGATGAGAGGAGGCAACTTTAAAAAAAGACTACACCTGATTGAGTAACCGTAACAGTTCCTAAGGAACAGATAGTTTAAAATGACTACATGCTCTTATTGTAACTTATTTCCAGAAAAACCTTCACTTATAGTCCCTATAATACAAAAAATGGGTTCTAGGTAGTTTGTAAGCAGAAATATTTAACAGGTAGTATCCCAAGGCTAAGTATAGCTTTCTTTGTGTTAGAAATTTATTTGTGGTTTAAATTTACTCTTCTTTCTTTCAAAACTTTGAAATATTGGAAAGCATAAAGTATCAAAAGGTGTCAGTATTATTACTGACAAGATGGAAATCTGTTGACTTCCAATGTAGAGTTCCTTGGAAGGGAGCATATACTTTAGAAAGAGGTTCAAGATAGAGGCTCTTGCTTCTTTCTTCAATCCAGATTCTTGTATTTGCCTGTTGAATGAGAAGTTGCTAGAGGGCAATTTTTAAAATTAGTTTTATTTTTTTATAGTCCAGTCATTAGCCCACACCTGGCCCACTCTCCCACTGTTCCTCATCCCATTCCTCCTCCTCCTCCCCCTGTCTCCAAGAGGATGTTCCTGCCCCAGCCAGGCATCCCCACTCCCTGGGGCCTCAAGTCTCTCAAGGGTTAGGTACATCTTCTCCCACAGAGGCCAGACCAGGCAGACCTTTGCTATATATGTGTCCTGGGGGATGCGGGGCCTCAGATCAGCTAGTGTATACTGCCTGGTGGGTGGCTCAGTATCTGAGAGATCTCAGGGGTCCCAGATAGTTGAGACTGCTGGTCTTCCTATGGGGTGGCCCTCCTCTTCAGCTTCTTCTAGCCTGTCACTAATTCAACTACAAGGGGTCCTAACTTCAGTCCAATGGTTGGGTGTAAGTATCTGTCTGTCTCAGCCAGCTGCTTGTTGGGCCTCTCAGAGGCCATGCTAGGTTCCTGTCTGTAAACATAGCATAGCATCAGTAATAGTGTCAGGCCTTGGAGCCTCCCCTTGGGATGGATCCCAAGTTGGGTCAGTCACTGGACCTATTTTGCCTCAATGTCTTCTCCATTTTTGTCCCTGCAGTTCTTTTAGACAGGAACAATTCTGGGTCAGAGTTTTTGACTGTGGGATGGCAACCCTATTCCTCCACTCGATGCTCTGTCTTTCTACTGGACGTGGACTCTATGAACTCCCTCTCCCCAGTGTTAGGCATTTCATCTAAGGCCCCTCCCTTTGAGTCCTGACAGTCTCTCGCCTTCCAGGTCTCTGGTACTTTCTAAAGGGTCCTTCTACTTCCCATCCCCTGAGGGTGCATATTTTCATTCATTTTGCTGGACCTCAGGACTTCTCCCCTGTCTCCCCCCACCCTGCACCATACTGTATCATATTCCCCTTTCCCCTCCCCCTCCCCTCTCCCACTYATGTTCCTCCCTCCCTCTGCCTCATGTGATTGCTTTCTTCTCCCTCTCAAGTGGGATCACACCATACTCACTTGAGAAGAAGGTAATCTTTTTATCCTTTAGCTCAGACTACTTCTGAGCATACAGTTCTGCCTCACTTTCACAGTGGTTGATTGTGAGGGACGAAATGGGCCTGTGTTTCCTCTTCTCATAGAAGTCCTGTCCAGAAAGATTCACATCTGGACCCTCCTTAACTGATACAGATACGGTAAGTTCTCTTCTAAAATGCTATCCAAGCTTATGGAGGGCAAAGACAATAGACTGTACTCACTAGATTCCTGTGTCTGGAGCAACACATATCCACTGATTAAGAAAATATTGTTTAAATTGCATGTCATTCAGTTTAATCAAATGAACTTTCATTACTGTTTTGTTGGGAAGAGTCTCTGGAGACATAGGGAGATGGAAGATGTTCTCACTAATTTTTGGCCATCAGATGGAGAAGAGTGGCCGAAGTCCTTTTTTGTGTGAACACACCATGGAAGTCTTGATGTTAGAGGGGTGATGTGAAGGTTGCTATTCCATATCATCTTGAATATACTAGCTACAACAGGAAGAATTACTACTGGATTGTGTCTTGTTACATTCTGCTCTTCATTACATATGACAGCAGAGGATATAGTTAACAATCATCAAGTGTCTGCTAGGTTCTAGTAATTCTATATACTCATCTAATTTTACCATTATCCTTTAATGCTTACAGTAATTGCTTGCAGTTGCATCACACACAGAGATCAAAGTCTAAAGTTGGCTGGGAAGACACTTTGGCCAAAGTTATTCCTGGAAATCCTGTAGGCAAAGTGCCATATTTGCCAAAGATTTACCTTCCTGTAGTAAGCCAAACATATTCATATTTTTCTTTAGCATTGAAACAAAATTCTGAATTTTGTAATTGAATATGAGATAAAACAGTTGCATATTTAGATGTTGTATCACATATAAAATATCCATCTTTAAATACAGAGTTATATTTTACCCAGTGAAAAGCTTACACTATGAGAAACAACATAACTGGGTCTCAAAGGCAGGTGATGAAACTTTGATGTTTCTTACCACACTCATTAGGGTTAATACACTTGCTGAATAGAAAAAGGCACAGAATAATCATTTTGTTCTACATAGTTTTGCCAATAACACCAAGATTATATAATTGACTGCTACCAGTTGTATATTCACTGTGACTACATTATAATGATGTGTTATTTACAGTAAGATAGGATATGCTGCAAAACAAATTAACCCCGAAGTCTTGGGAGCTTAACAATTTCATCAGCTTACCTCAACAATGGCCTGTTTCTAATTCACATAAAATCCAAAAGAGAATAGAGCCTTATCAGGTCTTCAATGTTATAATTTCATAGTCTAGGCCATTTGTCCTGTACCTCTGTCATTTTCACAGGAATCCTCTGTGATCAATCCTCTAGGCTAAGAAAGTTGAAAGGACACACACTGTGTTTTAGATGCTTCTGTTCAGAAGTAACACACATAGTACGTTCATAAGTCATTAGACAGAATAGATACACAATATTTCTAATTTCCAAGAGATTGCTACATATGTGTCTAATATATATAACCAAAGGGCAATAAATGTCTCTGCCATATATTTTTAGTTTATTTGATCAGGAATGATGCTGACTTAAGTACATTATTAAAGATATTACATACACTTGTGAGACGAACAGTACTTTGTCTCTATTTTATGGTGTAAAATTGTGGGTTAAAAGAGTTAGATAATTAAACAACTGGCAGAGTGAGACTGCAAACCCATTTTTATTGAGGTTCAGTGATAATAAGGTGCTTGCTACCGAGTCACATTTTAACTAGCTCATGAAATTGCAAATATGGTAGGCCTAGAATTTAACACAGTGATTATACTGATAGCCTATTAGTCTGTTTTCATCACTTGAACAAAATACCTTAGGTAAGACACTTTATAAAGAAAAGAAGGTTTTTTTTTTTTAAAAAAAATCTGATAATTTCATATATACCTTCAATGTGTTGTGTTCAAATCCATCCCTCATTTTCTCCTATTCTCCATAGCATTTTCTTCCCCATCATGAAATATTCTTATTTTTAAACTTGTAGAGTTCAATTAATGCTTTCTCGCACCAAAGTGCTTGGATCTTCATAGAAAAGGGGGCAGGAAGATTGTAAGAACCAGAGATAATATGTGTCTATAGTTAGACATTAAAGTGAGGTTGCATACATTAACTTACATGCACACTACCTGCAAAATATCAGGTCAGTCAATATTCCAGCATATGTGGGGGAGGGCCTCATGAGGCCTCAGCCTGTAGCTGAGGAGATGAGTGCTTACAACATGACATGGTTGAATCACATCATAAGTTTACAGCAGGATTTACATTATAGGGTGGTTTGAATAAGAATAGGCCCCATAGGCCCATATATTTGGATGCTTATTAATCATGGAGTGGCACTATTGGAGAAGGATTAGGAGGTGTGGCCTTGTTAGAGAAAATTTGTCACTAGGAGTGGGATTTGAGGCTTCCTCAAAACTCTAGTCAGCACAATATCTCTCTTTTCTTTCTATCCGTGGATCAGGATGTAGAACTCTCAGCTCCTTCTCCAGCACCATGTCTACCTACACACTACCATGCTTCCTGTCAAGATGATAATGAACTAGACCTCTGAAACTGTAAGCAATCCCCAGATGCTTTCCTTTATAGGAGTTGCTATGGTTGTGCTGTCTTTTTGCTGTAACAGAAAACTGACTAGGCATCTTACTAACTTCACTATATAAATCAACAATTAGAATGCAGGGTATTCCCCATAGTATGCACTCACTGATAAGTGGATATTAGCCTAGAATCTTGGAACACCAAAGACACAATCCACCTACCAAATGATGTCYGACAAGAAGGAAAAAGTGGACCCAGGTTCTGGAAAGGCCCAATRCAGCAGTGCAGGGGAATACCAAAACAGGGAAGTGGGAAGGGGTGAATAGGGGAACAAGGGGAGGGAAAAGGACATGTGGGACATTTGGGGGCGGGGAAACCAGGAAAAGGGAAATGAAATGTAAATAAAGAATATATCCAATAAAAAAAAAAGAATGCAGGGTATTCCATTGCGGGGAGGTTTTGCTGAGAGGTTTGGTAATTGAAAACTAAGTGATCATATTTCAGTTAAACTCCTTTTTTCTAATGTGGGCATTTTAGGAGAAAAGCGATGTAAGAATAGGGATTGTGACAAGTGTTATCTGAGGTAGGAAGGGAGAAGGACACGTATTGCAAATGATAAGATATGCTCCAAAGGTTTGGAATCCTGAGGAATGAACATGATTTCTTAAAGCAGAGAAATTCTTAATTTAGGAAAAGAAGAACATATTTTTGAAGGGTAAGTGTTGTATTCTTCTATTATGAGTATACATGGAAGCCCCATCACTTGGAACCAGGCTGTGTTTTACAGGAACATAGGCTTAGGGGAATTATACATATTATAATTGCATATTATATGTAATACAATAACACTTTACAAGACAAGTCTTGGCAGTACTAGCTGTAACATAAACAAGTTCATGCATTTCAGTTACCATCATAAAGTGTTACAGGGATGGTTTATTGGCCAGAATCTCTGCCACAAAATTAGTAAGGAAACACAGATCTACCTTCTCCACTATTTGTTAGGACATGAATCTACTGCTGCATTTTCTGCATCTGTTTGCATTTGTGCTGGAACACAAGGAAAGAAAAAGAAAATGCACACCACATATACACAATCTATGGACCAGTACTAATGCATTTAGCCACACCTGACTGTAATGGAAGCAAGGAWATATAGCCTAGCTACATGAAGAGGAGGAGGAGGAAGAGGAAGAAGAGGAGGAAGAACAGTAGGAGGAAGAGGAAATGGGTTTGTGAATATCAAGACCAATTTCTGCCACAGCTAGAATAAACAGGATAGTGGCATCATAGAGAATTCAGTGTACACTCCTAGTAGAGAATAAAGAATAAAATACCACAAGCATCAGGGACAGAAAAGCTATAATTCTGCAGGAATCCCTGTGTGGGACACGGTTTTTTTTTTTTTTTTTTTTTGGTTTTGGTTTTGGTTTTTTCGAGACAGGGTTTTCTCCGTGTAGCCCTGGCTGTCCTGGAACTCACTTTGTAGAGCAGGCTGTCCTCGAACTCAGAAATCCTCCTGCCTCTACCTCCCAAGTGCTGGGATTAAAGGCGTGTGCCACCACCGCACGGCGGGACATGGTTTTTAAAGCACAGAACACCATACTCTTGACATACAGAGCCCCAATTCAGTACATTAAACAAGAAGACTAATAGGAAGAGATGGCAAAAAGGGGACTTCTAGGGTGTGTGGAGATGGACAGGTCAGTGAATGTGGAGCTTCGAGAAGCTTCCTTGTGACTTCAGCTGTGCTCACAGGAAAGATGATTGAAGTTTCATCAATACAACAAAGGTTGTTCAGCTCTGAAAGATTCCTTGACTACTTCTTGACAGTAGAAATCCCAAGACATGAAAAAGTCAGTCACATCTAGGAAAATAATCATAGTTAGCATTTATTCAGTGCTTACAACTTACCAAAACCTTTGCTAAATATGTGACTTGCTCCATTGTATGTTCATCTTTACAACAATAAGGAGACAATTCCCCACAGTTCTTTTGTATTTCTGCATGTCTTATAGGCACAGGCACAAGCTGGCTTTGTTTCAGACTTTTCAGGAAAAGAAGCTTTGAAAGAGAAGTCACAGCACCCTCTGGAATAGGATAGATTTGTTAGCTAGCCAAGATAAACAGGAGATTGGCTTCCTTTGCAACACAACTTGACAAAGTTTGTTTACAGGCTCTTTAAAAGATTTGGATTTTCTGAGCATGAGGTTAGTACAAACTTAACTATAGTACAAACTCATTGTATAGACAGCACTCGCTGGAGCCCAGTTGGGCATACCCCTACTGTAATTAGGAGACAAGTTTCATGCGGGTATGCAGCACATGCTGCCTACTATTCTGTGAATAATAAAATTCCCTGTAAGATTCAGGGGTCTTGTGTCTTCTACCTGCCACTGTGAAACTGGCAAGTTAACAGGTTAGTTTGGAAGTAAGGCAAAAAGGCTTAGAATACTCACATTTGCTGCAACAAGCTCCCAGTGTGAATGATAATTGCCATTCCTATTATATAGATGGAAAAACTGAGGATTTAAAAAACGATGGGACTTGCAAAAATTTGCATAGTTATTAAATGATAGAGACAAAGATTTAAGGATGAAGTTTTAAAGCCAGCACTTTCAGGTACATAAATAAAACATTTAAGTTGAGAAAACTGAAGTGATATAATGTTTGATGAATAATAATTTCAGATCTGTTTTATTAAATAGGTAGGTGAAATATTTATCCTTCATGCAGTCTCAGAAAAGTAGGGAACATTTTTGCTGTTGAACCTCTAAGAATGGGTTTTTGTTTTGGTATCATTCAGTAAATATCTGATAAGATAAATGACCAAGACCAAATAAGCAGTTGCTTACTTTGAAACTTGTTTGCCTTAATTGTGGGGCAGGTTTACCACAGAGAGGGAGGGAGTACCAGGAGTACAGAGTTCAGCATACTGACTTTGAAAGATAAGAGTATTCAGGTAGTTGGGATCAATGGCATATTTCGGCAGTGTGGTGGGCAGCATCATTTTTCTTGGCTGAAAAATGTGATATTAAAAACAATGCTATGGGCAAGGACTTACCCCATAGTGTGCTTTTCAGGTTGTTGGAAGTTTTCTTTTGCGCTGTTCTCTCCTGTGTGATTAGCCTACTTTGCAATTTCTGTCTTCTGTGGGTTTTCTGAAAGTTTTCATCTTTAGCCTCGAGGATACTGAGGACAATACTTGAAGTCAAGTCTTCTCTGCGTTTGTTTTCCGTGCATTCCCCCACCTGTTTACTCATGAGAGTTTAAGCCTATGTGTGTATCATTCTGACTTTGAGAGATAGTGGAGCTTGGTATTTCTAAATGCTTCAGTAATATGTTCAATATCTTATTTCTTTAGATTATCTCATTCCTTACCACTTCTCCCCTCTTCAAATTGTATACAATGGCTGAAGCTTCTGTTGCCAACAAGAACCATGGGGAGATCAGAACTGAAGCAGCCACTTTCAGCAAGGCCACACCTGGAGGCTGAGTGAAAGCTTATTTTTTTTTTTTATCAGAATTAAAGTTTGAGTGAACTAGATGCAGAAGACATCACCAGAAACTGTTATAAAGTTGGGCAGTGTTTATGAAGAAGGCTTCATAATTCTGTTAATTTTTCATGATCACTTGGTAGTAAAAAGTTTACGAGACCAGGTCTCACATAGGCTAGGCTGACCTTGAATTTGCTATGTAGGTAAGACTAATTGTGAGCTCTTAATCCTCTTACTCCAGTTTCCCAAATGGTGGGATTATAGACATGTACCACCATGCCCATACATTTTATTTTATTTTTTACCAAAGTATTGCTATATTGACTCTGGAATGGATTTATATTCACAATACATTTGAAACAAACACACTTTTATTTTGAATACATAAGATTTATATAGTCTCACACCCCTCATCAAACAAGTTTTTTTTTTTAAACCACGGGGCCAATTATAGAAAGTCACAACAGCCTGAAAAGTAACCATGGGACATCCATCCCCAATTCACATATTTAGAATAACACAATACCTACACCCAAAGCTCAGGGAACATTGTGAAAAAATAGATGGAAAGAGTGGAAAAGCCAGAAGACCTGGATGATTGCTGTAAAATAGTATCTCCTATAAAATTCAAGAAAATCAGAAAGAAAGTAGAGGAGGGCAGAAAGGAAAAAAGGATGGACCAGACAGGAACTGAGGGAGAAGTGGGGAGTGAATGATTAAAATATAGTGTATGAAATTCTCAAGAATTAATAAAAACATAATATCAAAAATTAAAATAAAAACAACTTATACATGATCTTGGGCAGTAACCATTTTTGAATAATCTGTATAATTCCAAAATTAATGAAATTTCAGGACCTTAGAGGGTTCACATACACCCCAGAAAAAAATCCCTGTATTACAGGAAAATAATAATGGGCAGTGAGACGATTTATATCTTTATATCCTCAGAGGATATAAAGAGTTAAGAAATGGACAATTAGGTAAATGAAAGTCTTTTTAATTCTTGCGTGGATAGTCAAAAGAAAATGTGCCTTAAAGTGTAAGATTGAGGATTTAGCTTAGAACTAAAGGAGGTATTTCAATGGTCCTGCTTGTTAATAATTGGACTGGCTCATATTAGAGAGGGTGTAACGTCTCATTTTCACAGAACTGGTATGAGAGAAAAGGGGCTTTTATTTGCACATTCCAGAACTTAGAATTTCACCACTTCTGAATTTCTTGGGCATGGTTTATTCTAGGTGGACTGTTCTGCCACGGTGTTTAGTTTTGCTTTTCACTGTACCATTGCTAGAGAACTAGAATGTGTGTATGTCTCTCTCTCTCTCTCTCTCTCTCTCTCTCTCTCTCTCTCTCTCTCTCTCTCTCTCTSTSTGTGTGTGTGTGTGTGTGTGTGTGTGTGTGTGTGCATATGCACTCATGCAAGTGTATGCATGCCTATGTTTAGGGGAAGTGAGAGAAGTCAGGTTAGCAGAACATTACTCATTTGTAGGCAGATGGGTAAGGGTGCAGCAATTTAATACTTCTGACCTAAAACCTAAGGATGGTTAAGGTTATGTATTCCCAGCATAGACTGAACCTTGTTCTACACATTTATGTTCACTTATTATTTTTTAAATCACACTTTATTTATGTGTGTATGTGTGATTGTGCATGTCTCACTCTGTGCTCTGTCAGAGGACAACTTGCTAGAGTGGGTTCTCTTTTCCACCATGTGAGTTTTCAGGCTTAGAGGCAGGCACCTTTAACTGCTGAGCCATCTTGCTATTCCCTTATATTTATTGTTATTATTTTGCCCTTTCTTTTCAGCTATGTAAGGGAAACACAGGTTATTAAAATGATGTGAATGAATGCTTAACATCTCTTTATAATCTTGCCTCTATGGATGGCCTACTGTTTTTTTTTTAACATGATAAATGCATTGCATTTTCTTGTAAATTAGGGAAATTTATATTATAGATGGGTGAGTCATGAGGAAATAAAATCTCTGCTTAGTATTATAAACTCTTAGACAATACTTACATCGAGCCTTCCTTTCATTTTTTCCTAAATATGTCTCCATTTCTAGATTTAGTATTCAGAATTTGTATCACTGGTGGGCAAAACAAAGAGTAAATAAGCAATATGTGATCTTAACTCATTCACTGGCTCTGTCTCAGTCTATTTTTTCTTCACATCTAGGGATACTCACCTTCTCCTATATGGAATAAAATGAAAGGGATTTAATAGAGTGATGTGAAGTTTCAAGTCTTTAATGACACACAGTTCACRTCCAGAAAGCTTATGCCTTGGTTCATGTTTGGAACAGTGGTTCTCAACCTTCCTAAAGCTGAGACCCTTTAACACAGCTCCTCATATAGTGGTGACCCCAATCATAAAATTATTTTTGTTCCTATCTCATAACTGTAATTTTGCTATTGTTATGAGTCATAATGTAAATAGCTGATATTCAGGATATCTAATATATAACCCCAGTGAAAGGATCATTGTATTCCCCAAAGGGTTGTGACCTACAGGTTGAGAACTACTGGTTTAAGAGAAAAGTTTGGTTTTCAATAATTTTTATTTTAGAAGCTCATCATTTTCATTTCTTTCTTTGATCTGCTTAAGACATATATTCTCCAACAATTTACTGCTTTTAAGGCTGTGAGAGGGCTGACAGTAAATCTGCACAAGCTCTAATATGCCTTCTGCCAACTGTAATTTAGCTGGTTCTTTGAGAGCTCAAGATTTTTATTACCATAAATATTCTTCAGCTTCTAGGTGTCTCCCTGCTGACAACGTTGTCCAATTTTGAATCCCAACATCTTCATTTCAAAAGCTGGAAAATGAAACTGCAAAGGTCAGGTTACATTGTAATTGTGGGGTCTGCTGAAAAAAGACTAGCTTTCTTAGCACTGAGCCACCATTTGCACTGCTTGCTTCAGAGGGCACTCAGGCTTGGAGGAAAATGTCACCATGCAATTCAAGTGAATGATGGTACGTGGTACTTGGACCATCAGGAAATATTTGGTCATATTTCAGTGTCTGATTCTGTCACCACACAAAGAAGAAAAGACTTTAAAGAGAACTCTTATTTAGCAAACATGATCACAGCTTGGTTCCTACTTCCAGGATGTCTGTTGTTTCTCTTTTCATAAGAGATGGCTCTCACTAGAAAGTCTCAGGTGCCAGGGAAGTGAGAGGCTCCTAGGACCCAACCATGTTGACTTTAGCTGAAAGACAGGACAAAGGGGAGATAGAACCTGTAGAGACCACCTCCAGTAGATAGGCAGGGCCCTCAGTTGAGGGATGGGGTCACCTGCTCATCTCAAAATTTTTAACCTAGAAATGTTCCTGTCCAAAGGAATGACAGGGACAAAAATGGAGCAGAGACTGAAGGAAAAGCCATCCAGAGACCACCCCACCTAGGGATCCATCCCATATTCAGACACCAAACCTGACACTATTGTTGTGTCCAAGAAGCAGTTTTTGACAGGAGCCTAGGATGGCTGTTTCCTGAGAGGATTTTACCAGTACCTGACAAATACAGATGCAGATACTCACACCCAACCATTGGACTGAGCCTGGGGACCTCAATAGAAGAGCTATAGGAAGGACTGAAGTTGCTAAAGGAGATTGCAACCCCATAAGAAGAGCAATATCAAATATCACTCAAAGCTCCCAGGGACTAAACCACCAACCAAAGAGTATACATGGAGGGAGCCACTACTGTTGCCTACCTTTATATCTTTATTACCTCCCCTTGCTCCTTGGCTAGCATTTCCATTACTTTGTTTTCTCTCCCTTCCAACTAACTACACTCAAATGTACTTTAAGAGTTTTGTCCTGGGGGAATCAAATTGATACATTCTTTTTCCATGCTAAGATCCCCCAATTTAAAAGATGCTGGCAGTGGAGAGGAGCAGAGGGATGGCTAGCCTCAGAAAGAAAAGGGGGCAACACTGAATTATTTGTCTTGGGAAGACATAGTATGTTTCCTCAATCTTGGCACTATTGAATTTGGAACTAGGTGATTTTTGTTGTTATTGTCCAAGGGGGACATCTTGTGTATTCTAAGAAGTTAAGGAACATCCTTTACCTCTGACTAGATTTCTGTCAACTTGACACAAACCGTAGTCATCTGAGAGGAGATGAGAAAATGCCTCCATTGTATCACTCTGTGGGATAGCCTGTAGAGAATTTTAAATAATGATTGATATGGGATGGCCTAATCCATTGTGGGTGGTGCCTTCCCTGGGATGGTTGTCCTGTATTCTATAGAAAAACAGGCTGAGCAAGCCACAAGGAGCAAGCTAATAAGAAGCACCCCTCCCTGGCCTCTCATGCATCCAGGTTCCTGCCCCATTTGAGTTCTTGTCATGTCTTCCTTTAATGATAAACTACAATGTGGAAGTACAAGCCCAGTAAAACCTTTCCTCCCAAACTTGCTCTTTGGTTATGCTGCTTCATCACAGTAATAGAAAGTCCAGCTAAGACAACCTCTATGTATGTACCAGATGGCAGTGTTAACATACCCATCCCTTGCAGCACCTTAAAACATTTCCAAATGTGACATTTTGAAACTATTGTTTGGCTGGGAGGTAGGCAAAGTCACTCCTAGTTGGAAAACACTGTGCTTACATGAGATATCATTCAAGAAGATTATAACAATATTAATGTTATTGGTTCATGTGCCTGACATTCTAGCTGCTGCTCTATGCATTGTGGTTTATTTGATTCTCATAGCATTTTATCACTTTCATTTGACATACAAAGAAATGAGATTCATGGAGGTTGTTTAGTCCAGTAAAGCAAGTAGAAGGTAAACCCACAGTTCAAATCTAGGTCTTTCAGTCAGCAAACTCATGTTCCTTTATTGAGATTTACTTATTTATTCATTAATTCTTTTATATATGAAATACTGATTAAGCATTTTCTTGGTGTCAAGAATTTTGTTTGGTGCTAGGCATATAAACAAAATGAAACAAAACAAAACAAAACAAACAAACAAAAACCCTGGTCTTGCATTGAGAGCCAGATCATCTAGTATAGCACTACCCAAAAGAACTTTCTATAATCATGTTTTACTCTGTGCCCAGTAGGCAGCTACTAGCCACATGTTATTAAAGTATCCAAGTATACCTAGGAGATTAGCATGACTGGAACAAGTAAGACAGGGGAAAGTAGAAATATATAAGGACAGAAGTGCAGTTGGCCACAAAACTACATAGGACTCAATCTTATTCAAATATTATGGAATCCCTTGGAGGACTTAAAACAAGGGAATAATATAAACTGATTAATGGTGTTAAGGACTGTAAGATAAGAAAAGGTAAAGATGATATGGGATTAGACTAGTCACTCCAAGACTGGAATAAGAAACTATTGGAAGTTAAATCAAGAAGACTTACTTGTTAAGGTCCTTCTTTGCTTTCTGCTGAGTGCCAGTTGCTTGCTGTCGAAATGAGCAAGTATGTGAAACTGAGGAAAGGGGTGCTTGTCCTGGCTGGATTCTACTCTAGATGCAAAGCTGTCATCATGAAGGACATAGATGATGGATGGCACCTCAGCCCCACCCTTGCCACCATACCCTGGGGGCTGGATTGACCACTATTTCCCCAAAGTGACAACTACTATGGACAAGAAGAAAATCTCCCAAAAGTTCAAAGATCAGGTTTTTGCTGAATATGTAAATCTACAGTCAGTTCATACTTACAAGGTACTTTGTGGTTATCCCCTTGGACAACAAGGTTGTCTTTAGAGACTCTTATTAACAAGGTTGTCTTTAGAGACTCAGTTCTGAAATGCAATGCTAGGTGGGATACCAAGGTCAAGTTTGGGGAATGATACAAGACAGGAAAGTTTCCAGAAGCTTCACCTTTAGGTATGTTTTTGTTTCCATTGTTGGAAAAAGGACTTGCTAATAGCTTATGTGGGAAATGTGAAAGAAAGAGGGGTTAGGAACACTTCCAAGTATTTAAAGCAAGGCATAAATGCTGCATGACCAGCTTTCTAACTTCATTCCTGTGGTGGTTTGAATGAGAATGGTTCCCATATGCTCATATATTACAATGCTTGGTCTCTGTTAGTAGGGAGTATTAAGAAATGTGGCCTTGTTCGGGAAAGGGAGTCACTGAGGGTGGGTGAGGTTTCAAAAGTCCATGCTATTCCCAGTTAGTGCCTACGACCTTGTGTATCATGTAGGGGCCCAGCTACTGCTCCAGCACCAGTCCATGCCCCTGGTGCCAGGCTTTCTATTATGATGGTCATGGCTCTAACTCTCTGAAATTTAAGCAAGATCCAATAAAATCATTTTTTTTATGAGTTGCCTTGGTTACAGTGTCAGTTTATAGCAGTAGAAAAATAACAGAGACATTACCTGAAGGTTTCTAGCTGGCCTGAGCATGGCAACATGGTACTCACAGGTCTTGTCCTTTCCCCTCCCTTCTCCCTTGCAAAACATTAGATTTAATTCCTAAAGCTAGTCACCATTCCCTCATTTAGCCACCCCCTTATGCCAATTTCATTGCTGAGGCTGATTGCCAAGGTCCAACTATCAAAACATTAAGGTCCAGCAATCAAAGATCCATTTTGATACCCTAATTAACATAAGGAATCAAACAACACATCCTAGCTCATTCTAACATAGACTTCCCCCTTTTCCCTCTTGAAATTAACACTTGCAAAGCTATTTGCTGCTGTTTCTGCCTGATTGAGATCCAGCCACCTTGTCTCTTTGCCTTGCTTAATGAAGGATCTCTTTGTGATTGGAAATTGGTGTTGCATGTGCCTATGCCTAATTTGGGTTTCAAAGTGAAGCACCCAACAGGACCTGGGTCCCTTCATTACCCGAATCTGACCTGTCTCCTGACTGTGTTTATGCATTGTATTCTAATAAGGGTAGATTGCTCAACAGCTTGCGCTATGCTATTTACTTTTGTTTGCGATGTGACTGTGTTCTTAGATTGTTTCTCTTCTGGAAGTTCTCTCCTTCTTGAATTCCCCAAGTCCCATCTGTCCTCTAAGAATCAGTTCCAGTACTGTTTCTCCCAGAAGCTTTACTTACAAATACTTTCTACTTGCCCCTTTCTTTTTGTTGAAAACTGTCTCATCCTGTATCTTTGCAGTTCAACATAGTGTTCAAGTGTTCGCAAAATATAACAGTGGAGGATTCATGAGGGTAAGAGCTGTTCCTTATCCAATTTTAAAGAATCATAGTTTTACTCATATGAAATCAGAAACAGAGACAAAGCCTGCCAAAGGTGATGTTAGGACTACAATTTGACAGGTGGCAAAGTGAGACAGGAAAGAAAAGAAAGCCAAGAAGGGTTTTGTAAAATGGATGTGACACTACTTGTGCCAATGGGTTCTACTCAGAATCTTATTAATAATTACACATGAAGCACAACATGATTGTCCCTATGAAAGACACAGAAAACTGGAGTATTTAACTAGCTGCTTCCTTTCTTCTCTGGACAAGGGATACCACTGAATGTATAAACTTTCTTGTGGGATCAGACATCTGTAAGGTGCATTGTATTGGCAAATTGTCATACGCTGTTTAAGCTTGTTGAAATCAGACTCTTTTCCCAGATACCACCATATTTCTTTCAAGTGCTCTTTAAAATATTCTTCCTCCAAAGCGTCTTCTCTGGGAATGATCTAACCTCCCTCAGGCTGTGACATGGAAGGAAGAGAACAGCAAAAAATCCCAAGAGTAAAAATGTTATTTCTTTGAGAATGACTAGAAGGTAAACAATTTTCAGTGGAGTATTATTGTTTACTCCATGATACAAAGACACCAGCAGTGGGAAGGGTGAGTCTGAAGTTCCACTATGAGAAGCTCATCCACTGAGAGAAAGTTCAATTGCAAGCTCCAACTAAGTGCTTGCTTTAATGTTCCTATTCTTTTTTTGTTGGATGTTTGTAAGCCCTCAATTTGTTGATGTTATCTTTCTTATGCTACTTGCTTTTATTTGGAAACCTTACCCAGAGGACACTCTGCTCTGCCAAGGACTCTTGATCAGAAACTGTAGCTGGCAGCATCAACAGGGTTTCCTTAGTCAGTTTCTGCTGCATGTTTCTAAATCTCCAGTCTGATGGTGTTATCTTTTGTTTGTATTCTCAATTGGCTACTTAAATCATCTTTGCTGGATGTTGTCAGCTCCCAATGCCACAATACTTTGTTATCTGTCTGCTGCTTCTTTGCATCTGCTACTTACGATTCCTTCTTTTATTTTTGCTTGCTATATACTAAATAAGCTCACTCATTCAAAATCAAAAGCATAGATACTACAACAGATCATTCTCTGGATCACGCCAAACAGTGTCTTATTCAGTGTATGTGTTAATTCTTTTCTTGTTTCTGTGTTTAGATTCCTGATACGAATGGACATAAGGGGAAAGGGATTCCATTTGGTTCACAGCCTGAAGAGTTACAGTTCACTGTGGAGGGAAGGCTTGATGGCAGAAGCATGAAGGAACTGGTCACATTGCACCCACAGTCAGGAAGCAAAGTAAACAGAAAGTGCAACTAGGTTAAAAACCTCAAAAGGTTCTTCCCCAGTAACTACTTCCTCTACTGAAGCTTCACCTTCTGAAGATTTCACATTTTTTCCAAAAGGCACTGCAATCTSGAGATGGATGGGATGCTCAAACACATGATCCTTTGGGGGACATTTCACATTAAAGTCATAACATTCTGCCCTTTTCCCTCATGGGTTCATAGCTGTCTCATAATGCAAAAAGGCATTCAGTCTGACTTCAAATTTTCAACAGTCTCAATATTGTTCAAAAAGCAAAAGTCTCTTTTGATACTCAAGGCGATTTCTTAACTGTGAGTACCCATAAAAAGAAGAACAACTGTATCTTTCTAAAATATGAAGGTACAACATAAATTCCCATTTCAAAATGGAGGAATAGATGGGATTAAAACAACATCAAAAACACATCAGGAAAAACACTAAACCCTGCTTCTGGGGTTTGTGATAGAATCATCTGGGCTCCAGTGTATTTGGATAGCCATATTCCACTGGCTCAGCAGTCTAAAGCACACATAGCCTATCTCTTGGTCCAGCTCTGCTCTACACCTATAGATTTCTTTGGTAAGCAGTTGTTGGCTTCCCCATCTTCAATGTCCTAGGGTCTCCACTGTAACTTAACCTTCATCTTTTCAGCTTTACATCTCAAGGTCTCCTTGAAAGGACTTGACTGTGCTCACATTTACTGGCATCAGTGACTTTCTGTAATGACCCACTCAGCTCTGCTTGGAGTCTTCCAGGGGTTTCTTTAGATTGTAGCTCCAAACTCTTCTACATTCCCTCAGCAAACAAATACCAAAGACCCAGGAATAGTGTGCTCAATTTGATCATAGCAATGGCAGTCTCCCCTTGTGTCAGTTTTCTGTATTAGTTACTTTTATTATTGCTGTGACCTAAGAAATGATTTAAGGGCAAAAGGGTTAAATTTGGAGTGTAGTTGTAGTTATTCTAGTCCATTATAGTGGGGAGAGACTGGCAATCAGGTGGTAGGAGTGTGAAGTAACTGGCCACATTGCATTTGCATTCAGGAAGCAGAGTGGTCTGTAGGGCTCATGTATCATCAAGGTCTGCCTCCAGTGACTTCCTTCCTCTAGCAATGCTCCACCACCTATCATTTCCATAACCCTTCAATACAGTGCCACCAGCCGAGGACCAAATAAATGTTCAAAAACAGGAACCTCTGGTGGTGTGGGGGGGGGGAAGCAACACTTCACATTTAAACCAAGTAGGGATAAGGAAACTTCGTTGGTGCTGAGTAGAGTTTTTCAGCAGAGAAATTGAAGATTTATGTGCTTTTTGTGAGGGAGGACTGTGTTGAACTCAGAAATGAGCCAAGCTTAGATGGTACACCAGCAGCAGCTGTTTCAATACTAATGCTTGGCTTGGTGGCTGGCACAAAAGTTGTGGCTAAATATTTATTTGTTCCATCCAAATATATTCAGGCACGTTGGGCTAAGTTTTGGGTAATTATTAGAAAAAAATTAATTTGACTCTGCACATTATTTTGATGGAAATTGTATTCTAAATTTCAAGAACTTTATATATAAACTTATAAAATGCATGTCCAATAACTGGAAGCTACTGGTATACATTTTAGAAAGTGCCTTTATCTTGCTTATTTCCTGATCTTACAAATAAAAACTGTGTCTGGTAAACAATTCACAGTTATGGTTCCAGTAAATGTAGTGATTTTTCTCTAGAGACCCATGAGAACATGAATTCTTATGTTTTCAGAATACCATTCATTTCTGTTTGACATTGACAATTAACAAGTAGACCTTAGCTGCTTATCAGATCAGAGCTTCACTTAAATTTCTCCTGACTGGAAATTAAAAAGTTGTTTCCAAGGTAACTGACAACAGCTATTGCTCTCCAGGGTATCTTAAGTTTGGAATTTAAAATGGGATCCTTGTCCCCCATTTCTCTTTCTCCTCTATCTTTCTTTCTCTCTCCCCTCTTTCTTGTTGTTGGTTATAATTTTCTTTTCGAAGACATTCTCCAAAGCTCTAGTAAAAATATGTTGAGTACCCTAACATTCTGAGATTTCAATATAAAGTATTAGATGAACAGTGTAGATTAGGATGGCCGGGGTGCATGGGAGAGGAGATTATATGACTAGAGGGAAAAACCATAGAATTAGGGGACTTAAGTTTTCTCTTAAAACAACTTGTTCTCAAAAGAACTCAACATGGTCTCATGAGAAGTACTTTAATCCCTCCCAAAAGGAGCAATTTTAATGACCTTAAATGAACTAAACACCTCCTACTCAACTCCCTTTTCTAAAAGTTTCTCATCACTTCCCAAATCATGACTCTAAAGACCAGGTCTTTGACTCATGAATATTTAGGGGTCAAATCACATTGAAAGCACAGTAAGCACTGATTCATTTCATTGCCCAATTCTATTGTCCAAACACCTCCTGCTGGATCCTGTTGGACTCTACTAAAAATCTCAATACTACATTGAGAATTAACATTCCAACACATGAACTGTTGAAGGGCATATTCAAACCATAAGAGATTCATGCTTTCCATGAGTCTCTAGCAGTGAATAGCATAAAACATCAGTTCAAGAAATTTGAAAAAAGAAGATAGCGAAAAGATGAATAGAGTTGGCTATGGTGGAGACCATATTGTGATGGGAAAGAATGCTACATTCTGTAATCTTTTATTTGACTTGTGGGTGTGGTAAAGGGAAGGAAGAAGAGGTGGTCTTTACCTACATAGACCAGTGCTTCTCAACCTTCCTAATGTTGTGACTCTTTAATACAGTTCCTCATGTTGTGGTGACCCCCAACCATAAAATTATTTTTGTAGCTACTTCAGAACTGTAATTTTGCTTTTGTTATGAGTATAATGTAAATATCTGATATTCAGGGTATCTGACGTGTGATCCTTGTGGAAAGGTCTTTCAATGCACAGGGTGGAGAACCACTGATAGAGAGTGACAATGCTTCTTTTCCAGCAATGAGATCTCTGAGTTATATGGGTCCTGTAAGAGAGAGAGAGAGAGAGAGAGAGAGAGAGAGAGAGAGAGAGAGAGAGAGAGA
>BDUI01000785.1:52064-74841 GCA_002335545.1 Apodemus speciosus
ATACACACGTATACATATATACACGTATACATATATATGTATATATATATGTATATATATGTATACGTGTATATATATGTTTTTATGTGTTCTATTACATGTGAATACTAGCTCTAAACCCTTTAATCCACATAACCATAAAGGTTAGGTACTGTCTTAGTTACTGCTCCACTGCTGTTAAGAGATGCTATGACCAGGGCAACTCTTCTGATAGAAAGCATTTAATTGGGGACTTGCTTACAGTTTCAGAGGTTAGTTCAATATCATCATAGCAGCAGAATGACAGCATGCAGGCAGGTGCTGTAGCAGTAACTGAGAGCTGCATCGCAGGAGGGCAGAGAGAGAAGACAGACTAGACCTTACATGGGCTTTTAGAGTCTCAAATCCACTTCCTAGTGACACACTCTCTCCAACAAGGCCACACTTCCTATTTCCTCTAATCTTTTCAAACAGTTCTACTCCCTTGTGACTAAGCTAAATATATAAATGCTACTTAATAGACATGAAACATCTAGTTGTTTACCAACTGAATTTTTACATGTTCAATTTCATAAATATGTGATGTCTTCAGCAATATAGTCTTACTGTTAGGTTGTCAAGGATAACCAATAGCATTGTGAGTAGCCTATAATATTGGCTTATGTGGGGTAGCTATTGAACCTGACTTTGGATATTTTAAAGAGACTTAGAAGGTTGGAATGTTTAAAGACTGGGACTTCTAAAGTTGTACTGTGTTTAATATTTTAGTTTTTATGATCTTAGTTTGTCTTGGGGAACAAACAAGAAAGGGATATTATGGCTTAACAATGATTCATTTGGAATGGACTTATGTTAGCTAATCTTTGTTGACAACTTGACACAAATGGAAATGGGAAATCTCAATTTAAGACTTGCCTAAGTCATATTAACCTGTGGGCATGTCTGTGGGGCATTTTCTTAATCACTAGTTGTAGGAGAACCCATCTGAGTATGGGCATACCATCCTTATGTAGTGGGCTTATACCTCCAATTAAGATAGGTAAACGTAAGCTAGAAGCGTAAAGGTCCATGATTCACCGAAGAATGACACCTGGGACTCAAATAGTATGTAAATGCAAAGAGTGTTTTATTCTGCAGAAGTCCAGCATGCCGGGGTCTCCCATTACCAAAATAGAGAGACAACTAAGTGAGCTTGCAGGCTCAATTTAAAGCACATTGGAATTCCGGGGTAGATGGGCTTTATCTTACTCTATCTCTAGGCATTCCAGAATCATTATGGGACAGGAAGGCTGGAGCCTGGGGTTTTTCTATTTGTAATTGATTTGCCTGGGCTTGCCTGGACTTGCCTAGTTCTTAGACCTAGTTTCCTCAACTGCCAATTTGAAGTCTGTCATGGAATCACCTAGCCTTCTCACAAGCAAGGTGGTAAGCAGTGTTTCTCCATCTCTTCCTGCTTCAAGCTCTCTTGCTTGAGCCCTGGCTTTCTTTACTGATGGACTTTTGGTTATGGTGTCATCAGAGCAAAACTACAGCTTAAATGTAGCATTGCATGTCTGCACTAACACACCCAATCCTTTGGAATCGTTTTCAATACAATTGTGAATACCTATGTTTTACCTTGATTCTTAATAACAGGTTTGGTGTGGTGTAACTGTTAACGTTTGTTTAGACATTATTTCAATAAGAAGAGTTACAGGAAAAATTTTCCCTTGAACACACTAAGAGACAATATTGGAGAACTCAGATCTTTCAAAGGCTTTTTAAACTCTTGTTGTCTTAGTCTCCCAACCCCGTGTGTGTGTGTGTGTGTGTGTGCGTGTGTGTGTGTGTGTGTGTGTGTGTGTGTGTGTGCGCGTGCGTGTGTGTGTGTGTGCGTGCGTGCGCGCGCGCGCGCGCTTTGAGACAACCAATGAATTATGAGTTCCAGAGACCACCAGGGGCAAATCTTGCCAGGAACCTGAACCTAGAACAGTCCCCAGTTACAATCCCTCTATGACGGAGTGCAACGCGCCTCCGGAAGTGACGTTGACGTCCTGCGTGCGGCGGTGCGTCTGGTAGCAGGAGAAGATGGCGGTCTCCACAGGTCGGTTCCAAACCCGGTCTGCCGCGCTCCCGCTGCTGGCTGAACGGCGGGCCGCGCGGGACTGCGGGTGCGCAGTGCACAGAGCCACGCGAGGGGCAGCGGGTGGGGCGGGCGGCTGCGGGGTCGGCCCGCGTGTGTCCGAGCGTGCGGTGCCGGGGAGCCTGCGCGCCCACCGCCCGCGGCGGCCCTGCGGGCGTACCGGTAGATCCGGGCGCCGCAGCTGAGCCGTGGGTGGAGTGTGCCGGGGCGGCCCGGGTTGCGGTGGCTTTGCCCATCAACGAGGCAATGGCGGAGAGGCATCCTGGATGGAGCCGGGGATCTCGGCTGGAAGTCCAGCAGACACGTGCGGGAGGGCAGGACTAACAGGGAGGATGATGGCTGCTGTTCGGAATAAGAAAGCGGTGGCTTTACTTAGCTGGCCGAATGCGTGTTTTGTTTTGTAAGTGAAAAACTACAGTACACTGAGCAAGAAGGCTGATTTCAGGACCGTTGGTACGGTGATAAGGTGTTCTACTCCTATCTACAATGTACGGTGTTCGGTATCCTACGAGCAGAAACATGAAATTTAAGTGTTGACAGGGTTTAGAAATTTGAAGACTTAAAAAAAATGTTGTTAAAACAGGTTAAAAGTGTTGAGTTTTAGTATTTAAAAATGATGGTTCATAAGCTTTATTTTTTCCTAGTTCTTATTGAATCTAGGTTGTAGAAATGGAAGAGATTGAGTGGATGTTGTGATTGTTACATTTCAAGGTAACACTTCATATATATTTTTCATATTGTTTAAATAAATATGACCTTTATGTGTATAAGTGCCATAGACAGTAAAATCTTTAGCAATTCTACCTCTGGAAAATACATCAGTGGTCTGATCAGAGCTAAGACCAAGGATCATTTAAAAAGAGATATTTTAATGTTACAACCCTTTATCTCTTGTTATTTGAAATATATGTGCTTATTAATGGGGCCATGTTTTTTTAAGAGTTGTGCTCACTACCACCTTAAAATTGAACTAATACAATGGTATATTATAATATGAAAAATGTCAATTAGTGATTGCATTTTTTAAAAAAATTATTTTATATATATGAGTACACTGTAGCTGTCTTCAGACACAGCAGAAGAGGGCATTGGGTTCCATTACAGATGGCTGTGAGCCACCATGTGGTTGCTGGGAATTGAACTCAGGACCCCTGGAAGAGCAGTTAGTGCTCTTAACCTCTGAGCCATCTCTCCAGCCCACATTTGTTTTTTAAACATATTTAACACTACTCATATGAAAGAATGTTAAGTATTTTGGAAAGAGCAGCAATTAGATAATATGAGTAGCACATACTTTTTGACAAACTTTTGATTTTGGAAATTTAATGTATACTATAAATAAGTTTTGGATTATTTGCACATGTATTGCATATTAGATCTCTGTATCCTGTTTGTTATTTTCACTGGCTTTAGACCAAGGAAATGGGAATTTTGGTATAATTAAAATACATTTTAGAAAATGGAGCTTATTTTCGAGTCAGTGTCCCATGTAGCCAAGCTGGCCTTGAACTTTACTGGATAAAGTTTGGAGGAAAATAATTCAAATTAGATTGAGAATTCCTTCTTAGAAAATTGAGAAACTGAAGAAGTAAAAAGTTACACGTAACTCTTCAGGAACAGAAGCAAGATTATAATCCAGTGTTCTCTCTATCATGAGTAACTGAGTTTGGAGCAATTCACGAAGGATGAGCTTTATTCTATTTTAGACACTGACTTTCATACATTCCTTCCTAGGTACATTTTTCTTTTACACTCTTAGTTCCTTCTCAGATGGAAGTGTGTCTGAAGTTTCCTCCTTTCTTTCTCTAACTCAAGAGGATTTATAGAATTTAGCTTAAGCATTACTCAAGGGAAAAGATGTTTATTAATATTTAGTGTCTGTGATTAAAGATTTTATTTGATTCTGTTACTGTAATTTACTGTGTAAAAAGGGAAGTTCTGTGTGTTCTGTGGTCGTGCATTCCTTTAATCCCAGCTTTGAGGTAGGATTGTGAATCCCTGATGAACTTGGACAACATAAGGTTCACCTAAGCTAGTTAGTAAGGTCCTGCCTCAAAAATAAACAAAAAGCTTAACATTTTTTTTGTTTGTCATAGTTTTAGATTTACAGGAAAATCGTGAAGATGATGTACATTCAGTTGTCTTTTTTTGTTAGCTTAGTGTGACATATTTGTCAAAATTAATGACCTGATATGTCAACATGTTTTCTATATTTATATTTTCAGTTTTTACTTTAGGTCCCCTTTTGGTATTAAGAGCTCTTTTTAGGTACTGCATTACATTGTAACATGACATTGAAAAAAATTCACTTAGTTTGTATTAGTGCTTGATGGGACTATAGTTTCTTTGAATACAGATACATGGGAGGCTTAATGAGATTTCCCCCCCTTTTTGTAGGTCTGTGTAAGGTCAGGAAACAACCAAAGAAAAATAATTATCCTTTTCAGAAGTGGTCAGAATTGTATATGTTAGAAGGACTAATGTTGGGGCTAGAGATGGCTCAGTGGTTAAGAGCACTGGCTGCTTCTTTAGAGGTCCTGAGTTCAATTCCCAGCAACCACAAGGTGGCTCACAACCATCTGTTATGGAATCTAATGCTCTCTTTTGGTGTGTCTGAAGACAGCTACAGTGTACTCACATACATGAAATAAATAATCTTAAAAAAAAAAAAAGATGTATAGAAAGAAAGACTAGTGTGGTAGTATCCTGATTTCCCAACTGCTCTAGACTTCTATACTCTGTAGGCCTGCCACTTAATTACCAATTCTTGTTTGTTTTTTTTTCTTCGAGACAGGGTTTCTCTGTGTCGTCCTGGCTGTCCTGGAACTCACTCTGTAGACTAGGCTGGCCTTGAACTCAGAAATCTGCCTGACTCTGACTCCCAAGTGCTTGGATCAAAGGTGTGTGCAACCACTGCCCAGCCAGTTTTTGTTTTCTTATGTGTATATATGCCAGTGCTCAGAAGGAGAACTGGAGGGCAGTGCCTTGAGCCTCAGAACTAAATGATGGAAAAGTTGAACTTCAGTGTATTTTCTTCGTCAGACTTTCATTGCTGCTTTAGTAGATTTTGTTGTTGTTCTTGATATACATATGTTCTTGGTAAACTCTTGATACTGTGAACAAATAATACAGCCTCATTATACAGACAGTCCCTTATCTACAGAGTAGTTTGAGGAAGTAAAAATGGCTATGAAACTTGTTACAAAGCAATTAGTTAAATGAAAAAGTTACTCTAGATCTTTGAAAATGTCAATACCTTAAAAGCCCTGGTTGACTACAAAGGTGAAAAACTAGTAAAATTAATAATCGGCACAACAAGCATAGTAAGGACATTACAGTTTCTCTTTTCCTTTCCTTTCCTTTCCTTTCCTTTCCTTTCCTTTCCTTTCCTTTCCTTTCTTTCTTTTTTTTTTTTTTTTTCCAAAACAGATTCTCACTATGTAGTTTTGGCTATCCTGCAACTCACTGAGATCTACTTGCCTCTGCTTCTGATGTGCAGGGATTATCACTACTCCCAGTTAGTTTCATTTTTTTGATAAAGCATTTGCCGGGTGTAATTTGAATACAGCTCTTTTCCCCAGTTACTTAAGTTAGGATACTTTAAGTTAGTTAGCTTTCTTTTTTAAGATTTGGTGAGTAGGTAAATAGGTGAAAACTCTTTTTCTAGATCATCTGTCAGGGTTTTGTGCATTGTTTCCTGTGTTATGAACTACCTCAAGAGGTTTCTGGATGAAAGGTTTTAGTACTATGGCATCTAACTTTTGGAGTTTTTCGTACTAGGATGGAATTTAGGGCTTCTCATATATGCTAGGTACTCTACTAGTGCTGTGTTCCCACCACTCTTTACTTTTTAATTTGCCTGACCATTCCTTGAACTTATGGTTCTCCCGCCTAAGCCTTCCACATAGCAGAGGTTACAGGTCTGTAGATCAGGCCTATCTGAAATCATTCTTCCCTTAAAACCATTTTTCTCATTTGTGTAGGTGAAGTTGCCAGGGAGGTGGAGGCAGGAGAATCTGGAGCTTAAGGCCATCCTTTGCTACATAGTTTTTTTTTCTTCTTTTTTCTTCCAGTCTATAAAGTACATGTGGGGACCTGAATTAAGATCTCCAGAACCTACATAAAGCTGGGGAAGGCAGGTGATGTCCATCTGTAACCCAGTGCTTGGCATAGTGTGGGCAAGACAGGCAGATTTTAGAGCTCACTGACCACCCACACTAACCAAGTTCTGAGTTCAGTAGGAAGCACTGTCTTAAAATGTGAAGAAGCTGTTGAGGAAGACATTTGATGTTGACCTCAGGCCTTCACATACATACATGCATATGTAATGATAGCATAGTATGGAAGCACAAGTTTGGGTTAGTTGGGATTGGTGTTATTTACACTGTGCTTACAGAAATCCATGCAGATGGGAACCATTCATAGCAAGGGCAACATAACTATGGAAACATTCACTTGTAATTATTTTGGGAACTGTTTAACATAAAACTTACAGGTAGGTGGGAAACATGTTGACTAGAATAATAAGATTTGTTGTTTGAGAACTACTGTGAACTAAACGTGAACTATATGGAAGATGAGCTGTCAGGATCTGGTTTGGGAGTGGTGTATTGTTTACAGAGTGTACTTCATTTGTGTGAGAATGTTATTTTGAGTTTAAGTTGGAACTTAGCAAATATTCAGACGATAGAAGAGAAATCTTTTTGTCATCTATATGGTTTTACACATGTTGAAATGATAGTTGTAATAGTAATAGTATATTATAGATCTGTTTTTTAAGCCAAGTTGAGATGTAAACTATTTACGTCTATATAACGAGTACAGTTTACTGGAGTTTGGTGTATTCAGAGGTATGTGAAGTAGAATAAGATTAAAAGAAAAAGGCCAGTCAGATGCTGACTTATTGATTTATTTAGTGCTTTAATTTAAGCACTGCTTGTATTGGCTATTTATCATTCATGACTTCACTTGCTACTTGAAATGAAGGATCATTGCCCTTATAGTTTGCTGTCATAACCTTCTGTCAACCTCTGTTTTCTCTCTACCCTGTGGTTTCATATAGTGTGAACTGGTCCTGAGACTGAGGCCTTCCAGGAGCTGTCCTGACTCTTGTCCATCGCTGACATCTCTTCCACTCTCGTTGGTGTTAGAGTGCTTTTTCCAGGACATGTCCCCAGTGTGAACAGTTTCTTAGGCAGTAATTCTAAACACACTAGCACTCTCCTACTTCCTCCAGGATCTAACAGCGTCCAGATTATTTTGTCTTTTCACATGTGTGGAATCATGCTCTTCTTTATGTTCTTTTTTATGGTGTTTATATTAACCTTTTCCACTCTGTTATGGCTTGAATATGACTACCCTTGTCGAAGGCTCATGAGCTGAAGGCTTGATGGTTGTTTGGCAGATCCAGTCATTGAGAATTGATTGACTTTGATATAATCAATGGGTTAATCCATTGATGTATTCATAATTTGATGACATTTGGGGAAGGATGGAAAGTAGGAGATAGAGCCCTGTTAAGGTCTTCTTGTGTGTCGCCCTTTCTTTCTAGTTTTGTGTTTCCTATGAGGTAAGCAGCTTTCCTTCACCCACAGCTCTAAAACAATTGGGGACACTTGAGGAAGGACTGTAATTCCTAAAACTGCCCTTAAGTTGTTGAGGTGTTTTTTTTTTAAGATTTATTAATTTATTATATTTGAGTACACTGTAGCTATCTTCAGACACACCAGAAGAGGGGGTCAGATCTCATTACGGATGGTTGTGAGCCACCATGTGGTTGCTGGGATTTGAATTCAGGACCTTCCGTAGAGCAGTCAGTTTTCTTAGCCACTGAGCCATCTCTCTAGCCCCATTGAGGTGGTTTGTTACAGTGATGGGAAACCTTATATTTTGTGTATGTGCTGAAGGGCCATCTGTGTTCCAGTGTACATGAATAGTTTTATACTGTTTTGTGGTCAAAGAAATGCAGTATATCTTTACAACAGTTTTTTTTTGTTTGTTTGTTTGTTTGTTTTTTTGTCCATTCACCTGTTGATGGACATCAACTTTTTAAAATTGGCTACTTTTAAAAATTTATTTTGGCTATTGGGAATAAGACTGCTGTGATCATTTGTATCTGCTCTAAAAGGTATATACCAAGAAGTGGAATTGCTGGGGACTGTGCTTAACTGGTGGAGGAGCTGCTGCTGTGCTCTTCCAGAGGGAACGGTCTTAGCAGTAGTGTGTGATGGCCCTGTTTTCTCCACATGCTCACCAGCTCTTCCTGACTTTTGGTTTTAGCCATCTGGTGTGTATTGGTGGGCATCATTTTCTTTACAGAGAATGAAAGTTATCAGTTCTGCTAGCTCTTCTGGGCCCCACCTAAGGCATAAGGATTCCTGTCAGTACAGGAATCAATATCTGTCTCACCCCACCCCCAATATAACAAAGTTGAGAATTGGCATTCACACTGGATCTGTGAACAGACCTGTGCTTCCTTTCTCCATTTCTCCTTGGTCTAGGACAAACATGCTCCTCACTCCGTAGCAGGCACAGTGCTGTGGCCAGGGTACCTTGCTTATGGGGAGCCAAATCACGCCCACTATTGATGTGAACCAAATAACGCTGCACTCTTCACTTACAGCATTAGCAGGCGCTTCTGTGGCTCTGGGCTTCTCGCAAATAAAACTTTGTATTCATTGTTCTCTTTAATGAGATTCTGACCTTGGTGGCTGGGAAGGAGATGCTCATTTTCTTCTTAACAAAGCTGTTCACTTAGGAGGCACTGTTGATCTTTCTATGGTTTTGTTGGGCATTTCCCCAGTACCTAGTGATGCTGAGTATCCTTTTGTATGTTAGCCATCTCTATGTTTCCTTGAAAAGATCAATGTTGAACAATTTTTATTTTCATTTTTAATCTTTAAGCTTGAATTTGCTGTGCATCCAAAACTGTCTTTGGAATATATACATATTTCAAAGCAGAAAGGGTTTTTCTGAATAGCCCTGGGTGTCCTGGAACTCACTCTGTAGGCCTGGCTGGCCTTTAACTCAGAATTTCTGCCTCCCAAGTGCTGGGATTAAAGGTACTACACAGCTGAAATATTTTAAAGCATTTATTTAATCTTACATTTATATGTGTGTGTGTATATGTGTCTGTCCATTTCTACCACACCATGAATGTGGAAGTCAGAGGATAACTTGTGGGGAGTTGTGTTGTCTCCTTCCATTATGTGGAGTTTAGGAATCGACTTGTGTGGCAGGCTTGGTAGCAAGCACCTTTATCTACTGAGCCGTTTTGCCAGTTAGTCTTGAATTCTCAACCCTCTGGGCTTTACTTACCAAATGCTGGGATTATAGGCATGTGTCACTATGGTCAATTCTTTGGCTATTCTAAAATTGGGCTGCTGATTCTTGATTTTAATTTAGTTGGAGACTTTTCTTTAATTAAGATAGAAATTCTTTCTCAGATAATATCCTTTGCAGTGTTTCCCATCTCTGTCATTTGCTTTCGCTTCACGTACATAGATTTACAAAGCTCAGTAATCACTGTGCCTTTTTATGCTTATGGGATTTATCTCAGTTCCTACTGCTCTTTCCAAGTCTGCCTTTCAGAAAGCCACTGGGCCAGCTAGAATATGTCAGAGCTTAGCTTTCCGAACCCCGTCCCTGTTCTTGTTTTCTCGTTTCCCATCTGTTGAAAGCTTGTACTCATGTGCTCTTTGCCCTCCTCCCGCACCCCCAGTGCGCCCTGCTTTGCCTGGCAGAAGGCGAGTCCCTCTGAGGCCCAGGCTTTGAACTCTTGAGTACTTGCTGCCATTTGTAGGCCAGCGTCATCCTTTGCCTCTATTGTCTGGATTCAGGGGATGAAGATGTTACTGTGCTCATTCCTCCCAGTCAGTGCGCTTGTCGTCCTCATTCTCTCTGGTGAGGGTGTCATCTTTAGAGCCCCGGGTAGTCACTGGTTTTTGATAGGTGCTTTTTGGTCTAGCTTGCTCTTCATTTTCTAACTGATGACCTTGTGAGAATGATTGTGCATGATTATTACCATGTGACAAGAGTGGCCGAGGTCTGAATTCACCGTAAGGTTTGAAGTGTGGCTTCATATTAAAAACAGCAATATAGCTAATAGTCAGGCATGTGGCAAGCCATCTGTTCTTTGGACATACTGTAATTGTGCCATAGGTCTTTCAGTGTAGTGACTGAAATGTTACTGAAAAGTACAAACAGAGTACACAGATTGGCATACTGTTATTGTGCTAGTATCATATAACCAGATTACAAGCTGCCATTTACTAAACAGTACTGACAAGAGGCAATTTCCTCACAGGAAATGCTTGCTGTTGAACACTCATTTATTTTTGAAGTGTTTACCTCATAAACAGTGATTTGGAGGAATAGCTGTTTATTTTGTTTCATATAGTTGGCTGATTATGGAGGTTAACTGCAACGTCCTGGATTATCTAGAAGAGCAGTTGTAACCAGTCAGTAGTCTTTGTTCTAAGACCTCACATCTATAGCTTTTAAAGGATGTATAATTCCTAATTTTACTGAGAAATTAGAACTAGGAGAAGCCAGAGTATTTTTATCCCTTGTCTGTGCCCCTACTTTATTCTAATGAAAGCACCCTTCATAGTTCTGCAATAAACACTGTTGGGCTCTTTACTGGAGTATGCTAAGCTACTGCTGGATTCTTCCTTGAGCTTCTCTATTTCACATCTATAGCATATACAGACAATTTGGGGCTTCGTATTTGAATGAATTTACTACCTGATTAGGTCATTGAGTTTTAAGATCTTAAGGGGAAGCATTTTGTCTCAGTGTTCAGTCTCAGCTACACTTGGTTTAGGTTGGCACACAAATATTGAGAGAAGAAAAAAGTATTTGCTGTAAGTTCAACAGGTTCGTAACTAGGTACCTATTTATTTCATCATTTCCTGTGGTATTGGCTCTATGTCAGTGACTTAAGAAAATAAATTTGCTCAAGTACAATCTTACATGGTAATATTTTGCTGCTTTTTAATTTGCCATTCTGAAGTGAAAGAATCCTAAAGGTTTGTTATGTCCAAATTCATTAACATAATCTCTTTATCTAGTATTAATATATAACAAATAGATTTGTGAATGAATAATCCATGTACTTTTAGGGTGCTGTAGATAGAGATGGCCCTTGTAGCTATAGAGTCCTTGTAGTTATCATAATAACAATTGTGTGATGAGGTTTTTTTGTAGAGATTTATTTATTTATTATTATATGTAAGTACACTGTAGCTGTCTTCCGACACATCAGAAGAGGGCATCAGATCTCATTACAAATGGTTGTGAGCCACCATGTGGGTTCTGGGATTTGAATTTAGGATCTCCGGAAAAGCGGTCAGCGCTCTTAACTGCTGAGCCATCTCTCCAACCCCTGTGATTAGGTCTTTTTTAAAAAATTGTTTTATTTACATTCCAAATTTGCCCCCCTTCCCGGTCCCCTTCTAAGAGTTTATCACTCCCTTCCCTCTGCCTCTGAGAGGGTGCTCCCCAATCTCCCTTCCTAACTCCCTACCCTACTTCACTCCACCCTGTATCCCCTTTCCCTGAGGCAGCAAGTCTTTACAGGAATAGGTCCAGTGTGATTATGTCTTAATGCACTGCCTATACCAAGGTGTGATGTACTTTGCAAGTCATCTAAGTTGGAAGTCCTTTGACTAGACTCGTGGTTGAAGTTACAGTTTACCTGCTTCAAATGTTCAAAGTCTGATTTGAATTTTGATTTTTCGTTTTGTCTAGTTCAATTCTAAGTCACATTTTAGTGTCTGGCATTTGTCTTAGAGTTGATTGTACTTTATGCGGACTCTTCCGTAGTTGATGCCATTTTAGATTTATAAAGATGAATAAACATATTAAGAGGTGTTCTTTGGAGCAAGCATGGGTTGGACCTAGGACCCCTCCCATTGATGCCCAACAAGGCCATCCATTGCTACCTATGCAGCTGGAACCATGGGTCCCTCCATGTGTACTCTTTGGCTGGTGGTCCAGTCTCTGGGAGCTCTGGGGGGTGGTTTCTGGCCAGTTGACACTGTTGCTTCCCCCATGGGGCTGCAAACCCCCTCAGCTCCTTCAGTCCCTTCCCCATCTCCTTCATTGGGGCTCCCGTGCTCAGTCCAATGGTTGTCTGCGAGCATTTGCCTCTGTATTTGTTGGCCTCTGGCAGAGCCTCTCAGGAGACAGCTATATCAGGCACCTGTCAGCAAGCACTTGTTGGTATCCACAGTAGTGTCCGGGTTTGGTGACTATACGGGATGGATCTCCAGGTGGGGCAGTCTCTGGGATGGCCTTTCCTTCAGTCTCTGCTCCACCCTTTGTCTCTGTATTTCCTCCTGTGAGTATTTTGTTCCCCCTTCAGAGAAGGACTGAAGCATCCACACGTTGGTCTTCCTTGTTGAGCTTCATGTGGTCTGTGAGTTGTATTTTGAGTGGTCTAGCTTTGGGCTGGTACACGCTTATCAGTGAGTGCACACCATGTGTGTTCTTTTGTGACTTTGGTCCGTCAGAATGATCTTTGCATCCACTTGCCTGCGAATTTCATGAAGTCATCGTTTTTAATAGCTGAGTAGTAAGTACTCTGTTGTGTAAATGTATCACAGTTCTGTATCCATTCCTCTGTTGAAGGACATTTGGGTTCTTTCCAGCTTCTGGATGGCTTCAATTTAATTGCAAAGTTTTTGTTTTCTGTAGCTTAACAGGGCTGGGAACATAGCTTAGTGGTAGAATGGTTGGGGTACTCGAGGCCTAGGTAGTGGTTGAGTGATGGAGATTATCTGGTGGCTGTAGAGCTCCTCTGATCAGGGTCAGGAGCCCTCAGTATTCTAGAAAACCTTACCTTTTGTTGAATTTCTAAGATTGAATGAAATTCTCATAAAAATTATTGATGTGTGTATTTTCATGTATATCATTTGCTAGTTGAACTGTCTGGTTTTGCCATTAATTATATGTCCTTGGCTAAGAATTTCAGCTATGGGAAAATGTTTGTTTTATGATAATTTCCTCATGATTAATATATGTATAAAGCTGATTGAGTAGGTTATGTTTGACACAATGTTTTCTAGTGGCATTTTCATTAAAAATGTGTGCATATACATATATGTGTATAAACACACACACACACACACACACACACACACACACACACACACACACTTTTTTTTAAAGACAGGATATCTCTGAGTAGACCAGGCTGGCCTCAAACTCAGAAATCTACCTGCCTCTGCCTCCTAAGTGCAGGGATTAAAGGCATGCATCTCCATTATCCAGCTGAAATTATAATTTTAAAGAGTGTATTTTGATCATATTCTTTTTTCTCCCTAAACCTTTCTCATATTCCCCTATCCCTTACCTGTTGTCATATTCTTTTCCGCTCTGCCTCTCTGTTTCTCTCTCTGTTAAAAAGCAAAATTGAAAAATAAAAAAAAAACAAAACAAAAAACTAGACAAAAATTAGCAGAAACAAAATCCACACACAAAAATGGAGTGTGTTGTGTCGGCCTCCTACTCCTGGGCATGGCGCCTGCTCTGGAGTATCATGGATAGACCCAGTGATGCTCACCAGAGAACTGACGTGTAGGAACCCACAGACCATGGCAGGCAGCATGTTCAAGACCTGTTTAGGTTCAAACCAGACAAAATCCCAGCATTGAGAAGGGACAGAAAGTCCCACCTATCCAAGAAGGTATTTACTATTGACACTTGCTGGCATTTTCATTTTGAGGGGTTGCTACTGAGTCAGGTATTTCTTAATTGGGGGAAGTTTGCTTTTGGGTGAAATAATTTGTAAAACTAATCTACAAAAGGTTTAATTTAATTATGAGTTTTTTTATTTTGACATTGACATTTTTTTGTATAGGAGTTAAAGTTCCTCGTAATTTTCGCTTGTTGGAAGAACTTGAAGAAGGACAAAAAGGAGTAGGTGATGGTACAGTTAGCTGGGGCCTTGAAGATGACGAAGACATGACACTCACAAGGTGGACAGGCATGATTATTGGGCCACCAAGGGTCAGTGCTGTAAAGTATACTAATGTTAATATTTATTGTTTATTTTGAGTAAACATTTAATTTTATTGATATTAAAAGCAGCTATGATAACTTTTGACAGGAAGAATTCCTTCATTTTTCTGTATTGTATGTGCATTTATTGATGCCTTCTTTTGGAAGTATAGAAGCTTGATTATCAAGAGGACTGGGGTAGAATGGCATGGTGATTGTCCCCAAAGCGTTTGTGTTTTAGTAAAGAAGAAAAGCATTCAAGTGTCGGATTCTAATATGGCTGAGCAAGTTCACCATATTTCTTCTACCTGGAATAAATTTAGGAAAGCTGAGCATAGGAGTTACCTTTGCAATGGGCCATCAAGGACTGCTGATTGGTAGGATTTTCAAGGTGGAGATGGGGATAGAAAACATTCCATATCAGAAAGGAAGAAAAACATAGTAGTGGAGGGATGTATGGGGAAGTGTGTGCATGTTACCTGCTGTCTTATGTGATTGAAGATCTAAATTGATGTGCAGTGATTAAACATTGCTGTGCCCTCTAACGTGTAACAGGCCTGGAATACTCAGTGCCCTAGCTTATAAAATGTAGTAGCAAGGAAGATACTTCTAGACTTAGTGGTAGAACATGTGACATTAGTACGCATACAACATGAGTGTTTTTAGCAACAAGAAAACAAAATAATTAGGACTCTTTTTTTTTTTTTTTTTTTTTGCCCCCTTTTTGAGGCAGGGTTTCTGTGTAGCCCTGGCTGTCCTAGAATTCACTCTAGACCTGGGTGCCCTTGAACTCACAGATATGTTGCCTCTGCCTCCTGCCTCTTGGGATTAAAGGAGTATACCACCACCACCGACTGACTAAGATTCTTAAATATTTTCTAGTATCACTGTTGATCTCTTGTGCATTTGTTTTTAATGTCTTTCTCGGGTTTGTGTGAAGGTTTTTTTTTTTTAATGTATTTTTCCTATATGGAGAAACTTTTTTTCTACTGTGCATTATTCAGTGGTCTTATGCAGTGCATTGAAATAGGTATTTTTTAATGTTCGTGACTTGTGGCATCTTGGAAAAATACAAATTTGAAAGATGTATTTGTTTCCTTGTTACTGTAATGCTTGGGATTGAACCTAAGGCATTGCATATATCGGGCAAGGTTTCTATGACTGAGCTGCATTTCCCATACTCGTTGGCTTTCCCCTGAGATAGAATCTCAGAACCCTTCAGGTGTCTCACTGTGTGGGCTAGGCAGACTTTGTACTTTAGTCACGTTAGTTTAGGATTATTGTCTCTGCTATGGGGTCTAATTTTTCTTTTTTACTTTCTGATGAAAGAATTTTACCTATTCTGTACCAGTTTAGATTTTTTTTTCCTGGTTATTAAAAAAATGTTTCATCTAATTAGCAATGTTAGATGAGTATGTTTTGTGGTATTTGCTGGAGTTCCTTTGCAGTCTTTTAAAGCAAGTCTGCTAAGAGGTTCATGGACATGTACACTCTTTTTTTTTCTCATAGCACTTGACATGTACACTCTTAAAAGTTTCCTCTTGACCTCTTCTTCCATAAGACATTTGAGAAAGCAAATATAAGATTGATGGTTAAAAGACTTTGTAACTTGGTATTTGTGATGAAAACTTTTTTTTTCCACTGTCTATAAACATTATTACGATAGTCTAGCTAAAATAAAAGCAAATGTTTTTTTTTTTAAACATTCTTGTATAGAATGGATTGAAGATTTAAGTAAAAACTTGGTAAAATATAAATATGAAATTATTAATTTTTAGATTTATTTCATTAATGAGTACACTGTCACGATCTTCAGACACCCCAGAAGAGGGCATCGGATCCCATTACAGATGGTTGTGAGCCACCATGTGGTTGCTGGGATTTGAACTCAGGACTTGTGGAAGAGCAGTCAGTGCTCTTAACCACTGAACCATTCCTCAGCTCTAAATTTGAAATGATTTAGGTTGGGTTTTCCTAGCCAGGGCTCTCAGTGGACTTTGTATCTGGAGAATGTCTGAGCTTATCAGTGGTCTTGCAGGCAGCCTCTTAGCAGTGTTTCCAGCCGGGAGGAAATGAATGCTACCGCCTACTTTATTTCTCACCCATTTGGGTCCCCATTAGAATTCCTAAGCTCCTTGCGTTTCCTGGTGTCATGCCTTGTCTTGGCCGTGTCCCGTTGGCGCTGAAGGCTGTCTCTGTAGCGGCTGGCTCCTAGCTCACTGGGGCACAGGACTCCATGCCATGGGCCTTCCTGTGCAGCGCTGCCTTGGGGCTGTAGGGGAGGAAGAGCACCACCTTACCTTCACCTCACAAGATTGTGTCTGCCATACTCACTCATTCCACAGGAGATTTACGACAAGGTAGGCTTCACAAGGAAGATCCAGAGACTTTTACACTGGTTGGTGCAGAGTGTACAATTTAGCAAATGCTTGCACAAAGAGAGCCTGATCCCGTAGTATTAAACAGGGCGGAGGAGCATCGGACAGGGCCTCTCAGGTTCTTCTGCATCCCTGTCTTCTCAGAAACGAAACACTTGCGTCCTTCTGGCTATAGGTTATGAGTTAATGGCCCACGTTCCTGGGCATGCCTGTCAGTCAGGTTTTGTGACCTGGTAGAGAAGGGGAGAAGGTCCTGCTTCGGTCACTTTGTGTTTGCTCTTTTGGGAGTAAAATCTTGCTAGGTAACCCAGGCTGCTTGAGGCTTGGAAGTGATCCTCTTGCCTCAGCCTCTCTAATGTTTGGATTATAGTCATTCCACATGTCTAGTGTCTTTCTTTGTTTTTGCTTTTCCTTTTAAATAAGTTATTTAATTTGATCGCCATTTAAATTGGAGAACCACGAAAAAGATTCTCTGTTGAGAACTGTTTGATTTTACTCGTTTTTGTATAGCACCAAATTGCTGGGGCTATTGACTGTTTGCTGTTAAATTTGGGTGAGTTTTATAGAGCTCTTTCAAAATATTAAAGTATTTGTTAGTATTTATCAATTTGTTTCATACATTTCATATTACACTAGTTTACAAATCTGAAATGTTGAGAGTAGCTTTTCTTTATCAAAACTGAATGTTTGAGTTGGCTTATTTTCTCCCTAGTTTTATACAGATATCATTAGATATTAAGTTTGTTTCTTTCACTTATGTAATTTCCTGTTTTAGTACTATACTACTAAGTGAGCAGAAACTGTCATGAGAAAGAAAAGCTAATTTTGAGAATGAGGCCTGAATAGCCTTGAAGTGTAAGTTATAGCCTTAAAATTTCTGTTTTAGCAGTATTAGCTAAACTCCATTAATTAGAAACAATGTTTGAAAAGAATGTGTAAATGTACCATATACATTAATTCAGATAATGGGGTTAATAACTATAGAATTCATTAATAAGTAATGGAAAATAGGAAACTGTTTTACTGTTGTAAATGCCATAATTTTCCTTTTGCTAAAAGTAATTGCCTGCTCATCTCTGAAAAGTGAGCTATAATTTTTTATCCAGCAAATCCATGTGAAAATAAAAAGAAGCATTGTCGTTACTATTACTGAGGTAATAGAAGCAAATGAGATTGTTTTGGAAGGCGAAAACTTTAATGTATGTGTGATACAAGTCACATACTTGTCTTTTTCGTATACCCTTTTTAAAAAAGCAAAATCTAAATTTAAGTTGGTTTTTCTTTGTAATTTGTTATAGGTACCATGTGTCACAAGAGTAAATTTGATTATTCTGATTTCACTTTGTAGGATTATTTTAGTTCATACTATTTTTTCCTAACTATATGGTTCAAATAACTTTGTATAAAATTTTTACACAATCACAAGCAACATAAAGAGTATATTCATACTGTATTTTTCTTTGTTGACAGTTGGGCAGTATTTTAGTTTTGTCGTTATGATTATCCTTTCTTTTCCCCACCCCTCCAGACAAACTATGAAAACAGAATATATAGCCTGAAAGTAGAATGTGGATCTAAATACCCGGAAGCTCCTCCATCAGTGAGATTTGTAACAAAAATTAATATGAATGGAATCAATAATTCCAGTGGAATGGTAAGTTATTATAATAATTCTTTTTTGTCGTTGTTTTTGTTTTTTAGATTTGGTTTTTTCGAGACAGGGTCTCTCTGTGTAGTCCTGGCTGTCCTGGAACTCACTCTGTAGACCAGGCTGGCCTCGAACTCAGAAATCCGTCTGCCTCTGCCTCCCAGAGTGCTGGGATTACAGGCGTGCGCCACCACCGCCCGGCCTATTTTTATATAATATAATATATAGGCCGGATTTTTAAGTTTTGTTCAGCTAAAGACTAACAAAGTAAGTTTGTCACTCAGAAGGTCGAGGCAGGACGATTGGGATTTGAGACCAGCCTGGGCTGCATAATTGGCCCTGCCACAAAAAAGATAAAGTTTGTCTTAGGTTGTTTTTCATTGTCTTCCCCCCTCTCACCCTCTTCGAGATGATGCACTGTAGCCAAAGTCCAGTGAACATAAGCAGCAATCTAGTCACATTAGAAATTCAGATTATTCTTTTTGTTAGTTCTAATTCTTAGTCCAGGCTAGCCTTGCACTTGACCCAACCTCTTGCTTCAGTGTTCTAAGTGCCAGGAATACAGGCATAGAGCCACCATTAAGCCTAGCCTTAAAATTTTCAGGTATCTACAAGTTATGGAAACACTTTTCTTAGAATTTCATCAATTGCATCAATAATCTTAGTTCTTTTCCACAGGCAATGGGGGTCCATGCCTTTTTAATCCCAGCACTTGGGAGGCAGAGGCAGGTGGATCTCTGATTCTGAGGACAGCCAGGGCCATACATACAGAAACCCTGTCTTGACCCCTTGGTACCCTCTCCCCCATGCCAAGAGAGAGAGGGAGAGGGAGAGGAGAGAGAAATTATATTTTAGAGTTAAGATACTCATTTGAGATTAAAAGGATGAATATTCATAAAGCGAATTTTTCTTTGAGGAACAGGTGTGTCTGTTTGAATACTCAGACTGAGCATGGTTAACACATTAAAGCAGATAACAAGAAGAATAACCTGAATTTCTAATGACTAGATTGTTGCTTAGGCTCATTGGACTTTGTACTCATGCTCTTAGGGTGCCACATTAAGAGCAGACTCAATGCAGAGAACATGTTACGGAGCAAAACAGCATCATGGAAGGGTAGACTGTCCTGCCAGGAAGCGAGGCTGCCAGCACTCTTGGCTTGGTCTATTCCTGCTCACCTCACCTGTCTGTGCTCCCTCTCCTCATCAGTATTCTCATGCTGCTAGTACTTTACGTATGGACACATCCATTCTCTCTCCTCTTCTCTTTCCTTGTGTTATGAAGAGCCACAAGTTTATGCCAATACTGCCAGAAACAGAGTGATCTTGGTGTCCACACAAAGGGGAATGTAAACAAAGGGCACGTAGCTGGGCAAGGCCATCTTCCGTGTGCACGCGGGGCGCACACAGGGGTGGCTGCTGCTGCTGGGCGCTCAGACCTCCATCTGATGAGACTGGCTGATTGGCACAAAGGGGAAAGGGAAGATTCAGGAAAGATCAGTCCTTTTCTACAACTGTGTTTGGAGTCAGGCTTGTACTATCACTGCGCCACGAGTTCTCCTCCTTGGGGAGGAGAGGGTTTAATTTTGTTGGACACTTCTGGAAAACATTCATCACTGAGTGAAATTGGGGCAAGAACTCAAGGTAAGAACTGAAGCAGAACGGTGGAAGAACACTGTTTCTTCTGACTCAGCTGCTGTTCTTACTTGCCCAGGGATGCCACTGCCCACAACAGGGTAGGCTCTCTCTCCATCAGTTACCAATTAAGGAAATGCCCTATAGACGTGCACACAGGCCTGTTCGATGGATGCAGTTTCCTTGGTTGAGTTCCTGTTTCCCAGATTCTCCAGTCTGTTTCCAGTTTACAAACACCAACCATCATAAAGTGGATGCAAATGAAGTAAAAATAAGTAAATCATCTTTTTAAAGTAAAAATACATCTTAAAACAGTATCTTTAATGTTTGGAAGGGGATTGGTTGTGTGTGTGTACATTTATGTTCACAGAACCAGAGCTTGTCATTTGGTGTCATCTTTAGTTCTGAACTTTTTACCGAACCATAGGTTTTCTGATGTGGCTAGGCCAGTTGCCCCCTCACCCCTCCCTCTGTCCCCATGGTGGGGTATAGGTGCACACCGCTCATGCCTAGCTGTTTTTGACTTGGGTGTTATGGATTGAACTCAGGGCCTTGAGTTTGCACTTTATTGACTGAGCTATCTCCCCAACACAAAACCTGGCATTCTTGACTTGAGTCACAAAAAAGCATTTTCAGGATGAGTCAGTGTGCAGCAGAGTTTGTTAAAAAAGATTTTAATGCATTAATGTTAAGGGAGAAGGATATTTAAGAATATATAGGATAGTTGTATATACCCACGTGGCAAGAGTGTTACCTAGTTATCTCTTTTTTTTTTAAAGTTTATTTATTTATTTATTTACTATATGTGAGTACACTGTAGCTCTCTTCAAACACCAGAAGAGAGCGTCAGATCTCATTACAGATGGTTGTGAGCCACCATGTGGGTGCTGGGATTTGAACTCAGGACCTTTGGAAGAGCAGTCAGTGCTCTTAACCGCTGAGCCATCTCTCTAGCCCCCTAGTTATCTCTTTACAGCCATTTTAATATATGTGGCTTTGACATTTTTCATAATCTTCATCTCATACGCAGTTCTTTTTTCTTTTCTTTTTTTTTCTTTTAATGTTTTTAGTTAGCCCTCTTTGGGTTTCATTACTCATCCATTTTTGCCTTTTCTTGTTCTCCATTTCCCTGTCCATTGATCCACTTCTTTCTCAATTTTGTATTAAGATAATTCTCATTGCAGGATTTATTTATTTATTTTTTATTTTTTTATTTTTTCATGTAGTTTTRTGTACCACACCCCCCCATAACTCTTAGTGAATATTTAAAATCTTTACTATAAATTGATTGCTACATTGTTCTCCAGAAATCAAACTGCAGTCCTGCAGGGTTTGTTTACTGAACACTTAGGCTTATGTTCATCAAAACTTTACTATGTTACAAGTAAGACAAAGTAAACTCAAGTGAGGAATCTGCTCTTGTTCATAGGAATTAGTGTCTAGGTTAGAGTTCCTGAACCTGCTTAGGAGAGTGGATCCGTCATGTGGTATAGCTACCTCATGGCAAGCCTCCGTGTCAGCTTCCCAGACCGGAACCCGGCCCTCCATGCTCACCACTCTACCCACAAGCTAGCAGATGACCAAGCTTAATTTTTTTAAAAAAATGTTTTTAGGATTTTAAAATGTAATGACTTACTGAATTGAATGGTTTACAAGTGGTAATCCAACAATAGCTGTCTTGTGGTAGACCAGGGATCTGGTAGTCCATGAAATTGGATGTCTAAACAATCTCAGTGTGGTGCTAGAACTGAAAGCTGCTATTCTTCAGATCTGTGTTGGAATCCTAAAGAAGTAGGTTCTTATACTAGGAAAGGAATGTCTCAGTTACAGGATGGATGTACTCACTAGCAAGAATGAGGGCAAGCAGGCAAAAACCAAAGGCTTCTTTCTATGATGTTCTTTACCTTTGTGTTGGATACCACCAGAAAGGGTTGTAAGGTATGGTAGATCTTCCCATCTCAATGAGATGGTCATGAACTATGTAGGTGTTAGGGACCAAACTCCAGCTCCTCTGGAAAGTAGAAGGACCTTGATGCTCTCAATCATTGGTACTATTGCCTGGATGTAGTGTGAGTCGTGTTTCTGGGGAGTATATCTAGCAATGGGATGTGTGTTGAACTGCAAGGCTTAAGCATTGTATCAGTGTCTATTCCACTAGCTGTATAGAAGAGTATTTTATTGAGGGCTAGAGAGATTGCTCAGAGCTTACCAGAGGACCTGAGTTCAATTCTCAGCACCCACATGGTAGCTCATAACCATCTATAATGGGATCTGGTGTCTTCTTCTGGTCTTCAGGCATACACTGAGGCAGAATGCTATATACATACATACATACATACATACATACATACTACATACATACAGCTTAAAAGTTTCTCATCAATATACTCTCTCAAAAACCTTTTTTATTGTCATTTGGGATTTGAAAATAGAAAAGCAAAAACTGATTAAATGCTTGGATATAGATGTGAGTTTACAGGGGTAGAGATAGTTAAGAGAAATATATTAGATTCCAAGTTTTTTATTGATAAGGATTTTTGTTGTTGTTGTTTTGTTTTTGTTTGAGATGAGGTCTTGCCTTGTAATTCAGGCCTGGTTGGAACATGTGATGTACCACTATAATTGCCTAGATTTACAACTGGTGAATAGAATTTTAGATTAACTGTTAGTAATTGGGCAACGATAGTTTTATGTATTTTGAGGCTAATTCATATTAAATACACAAGTGGTCACAGTGGGTGTTACAGTAATTGTGGTTTTTATTTATTTAGTAAAACTTCCTTGTATGTGGTTACACTGGTGTTATAGAGTTTCATTCTGTGGGGTCTCAAGTTTTAGAGATTATATTATAGACTGATAAGGTGCAGATTTTGATATGATGGGATATTTATTTTCTCATGCTCTCTTTCCCTCTTCCGTCCTTCAGTGTTGACTGAATGCATAATATAGGGCAGATCCAGTTCTGTGGTCACTCATATAGTAGTGGGTCACCATGGTTTCTTTTCTTTTTTTT
>BDUI01000785.1:80002-92242 GCA_002335545.1 Apodemus speciosus
TTGTGTTACTTCCTTAAACCAGGACAAACCTGCTCTACCTTCAGTGTCTAAGGACCTCTGGAATGTGACACCTCCTGTTTCCCAGCACAGGCTCAGATTTTGAAATGTCCATATGTCAGAGGGTGTGTAAAGCTGGAGTGGTGTGACAGGGTACTATTACAGGGACAGGACAATATGCACTGCAAGGCCCACTTCCAGCTCTAGTAGRATAAACAGCACAGGATTCTAGCTCTCTACAGAAGATAGGAATGGAAGGATTCCAGAACATTTCTGAAGAGTCAATTCCAGTGTGTGATGACACAGAAAATACCGGTGTAATGCAATAAATGAACAGAAGAATTTTTTTTTAACTTCTTTAAGCAAGAAAGAGTGATAAATTTGAATTTCAAGAAGTCCTCTAGCCCTCTTCAGGGTACTTTCATTTTGAAGCTTTCTGTTACAAAGTACAGATATATTTGTCTTTATTATAGTGATCCCAGAAGTCATTGCCTTAGATGCTCCATCCTCTCTGGMAGTGCCTAGCTTTCCATCACTTGGTTTGTAGCAGACCCTTCAAAGCTCAGTGCAGCATCTTAATCCCATGCTAAGGGTCTGAATTCCAGTAACATCCCATGTCTGTACTAAATCGCCACTTGAAATGTTATAAATCATTTTTTGCTTGTACTATGTCAGGGCAAAGGGCTTAGAATTTTCTTRTTTTCCACCYGAATCTGTTCTAAAACAAGGACATGAAGATTCTTGGTGAGACTGAATAAATTTACTACTGCCCAAGAGTGTCTTGAGTTTGGAGGATTGGGGTGATTGCTTGGTCTGTGAGGTGTTTGTTATATAACCTGAGGACCTGAGTTTAGATTTCCAGCATCCACCTAAAAGCCAGAAGCTGCTGCATGCGCCTGGGACTCCAGCAGTTTGGAGACAAGAGAGAAAGATTCCTGGAGTTTGCTGACTGGTCAACCTAGACAAACCCCAAATCAGTCAGCACCACATTCAGTTAGACTCTGTCTTACCAACCAACCAACCAACCAACCAACCAACCAACCAACCAACCAACCAACCAAATGACCAGTCAATCAATAAATAGTTGCCTGACTATTGTGTACAAAATAAAGGTGGAGAGCAACTGGGCAAGACACCTAATGTTTACTTCTGACTTTCATTTACCTAGATACATTAGTGCACTTGAACTTGTACACATATAAACACCCACACATGAATACATACACATATGAACACRCATGAACATACATGATCATATACACATCAATAAATGCACATGAACACATACATATAGAACACATACATATGAATACACACATGAAAATACGCATGATCTCACACACATGAACACACATGTGATCTCACACACGGACACATACCCATGAACACACACACATGATTACATATATGAACATGCATATGATCATACACATATCAATACATGCACATGAACACCCATATAGAAGGTACATATGAATACACATATGAAAACACTCATGATCTCACACACATGAACACACATGTGATCTCATACACATGGACACATACCCATARACACATACATACATGAATATACACACATTAAAACATACAAGAACATACACATGATCACACACACATGATCATATACACACCTGAAAACCCCCAACATCCACACACACATTAAAACAATGACTTGACTGTCCATTTTATGTTAACTACTTTGCATGCATGCAACTGTCCTGATTCCAGGCTCTAATTTCTTCAAATGCTGCTCTACTTGGCTATTTCATAGTCTGAAAACTTATTCCTAATCTGAATTTTGTCCNCCTCTCCCCTCTCTCTCTCCTGGTGGGCTATGCACAGAAGACTGTGGAGTTTCCTGGCTCCCTGGTGCAAATGGCTGTGGGCAGAAAGATGTCTGTCCCAGCCGCTCCACTGATCTTAGGCCCTGTGTACTTCTAGCTGGGTCCCCTTCAGAGAGAATGTGGAGATCTCACCTCTGCACTCAAAAGTGAAAGCCTGCTGGGAGATCACTCCCTCCTGGCAGGCCTATGTCCAGAAGGCTGTGGAGTCTCCTGGCTCCCTGGTGCAAATGGCCGCGGGAAGCCTTGCATCCCAGCTGCTCCACTCAGTATTAGGTTTTTTTTTTTTTTTTTTTTTTTTTTGAAGGTCTGATAGAACTCTGCATTAAACCCATCTGGTCCTGGGCTTTTTGTAGTTGGGAGACTATTAATGACTACTACTATTTCTTTAGGGGTTATGGGATTATTTAGATCTGATCCTGACTAGAATATTGTAGATTTTCTACTTTTGTTGAGTCTAGGCTTTTGTAGTAGGATCTGATGATTTTTTGGATTTCCTCATTATCTGTTATTATGTCTCCTTTTTCATTTCTGATTTTGCTAATTTGGATACTGTCTCTGTGCCCTCTGGTTAGTTTTGCTAAGGGTTTATCTATCTTGGTGTTTTCAAAGAACCAGCTCCTGGTTTATCTCTCTTGTTGATTCCTTGTATAGTTCTTTTTGTTTCTACTTGATTGATTTCAGTACTGAATTTATTTCCTGCTCCTCTAGAGTGTATTTGCTTCTTTTTGTTCTAGAACCTTCAGCTGTGTTAATAAGCTGTTAGTGTATGCTCTTTCCAGTTTCCCTTTGGAGGCACTCAGAGCTATGAGTTTTCCTCTTAGCACTGCTTTCATTGTGTCCCATAAGTTTAGGAATGTTGTGCCTTCATTTTCATTAAATTCTAAAAAGTCTTTAATTTTTTTTATTTCTTCCTTGACCAAGTTATTGTTGAGTAGAATGTTGTTCAGTTCCCATGTGTATGTGGGCTTTCCTCTGTTTTTGTTGTTATTGAAGACCAGCCTTAGTCCGTGGTGACGGGTGCATAGGATTATTTCAATTTTCTTAAATCTGTTGAGGTATGTTTTGTGACCGAGTATATGCTGAGATTTGTGAGGTGCTGAGAAGAAGGTATATTCTTTTCTTTCAGGATAAAATGTCCTATAGCTATCTGTTAAATCCATTTGGTTCATAACTTCTGTTACTTTCACTGTGTCTCAGTTTAGTTTGTGTTTCCTTGATCTGTTCATTGATCAGAGTGAGGTGTTGAAGTCTCCCACTGTTATTGTGTGAGTTGCAGTGTGTGCTTTGAGCTTTGGTAAAGTTTCTTTTAGGAATGTGGGTGCCCTTGTATTTGGAGAATATATGTTTAGAATTGAGAGTTCATCTTGGTAGATTTTTCCTTTGGTGAGTATGAAGTGTGTCCTTCCTTATCTTTTTTGATAACTTTATGTTGAAAGTTGATTTTATTACATATTAGGATGGCTACACCAGCTTGTTTCTTGGGACCATTTGCTTGGAAAATTGTTCTCCAGCCTTTTACTCTGAGGTAGTGTTTGTCTTTGTGCCTGAGGTGAGTTTCCTGTATGCAGCAAAATGTTGGGTCCTGTTTCTGTATCTTTTCTGTTAGTCTATATCTTTTTATTGGAGAATTGTGTCCCTTGATATTAAGAGATATTAAGGAGAAATGATTGTTGCTTCCTGTTATTTTTGTTATTAGAGGTGGAGTTATGTTTATGTGGCTCTCTTCTTTTTGGTTTGTTAAAAGAAGATTAATTTCTTGCTTTTTCTGTGTGTAGTTTCCCTCCTTTTTTCCGTGTTTTCCATTCATTATCCTTTGAAGGGCTGGATTTCTGGAAAGATCCTGTGTAAATTTGTTTTTGTTGTGGAATACCTTGGTTTCTCCATATATGGTAAATTGAGAATTTTGCTGGGTATAGTAGCCTAGTTTGTTATTTGTGTTCCCTTAGGGTCTGTTGCCCAGGATCTTCTGGCTTTCTTAGTCTCTGGTGAGAAGTCTGGTATAATTCTGATAGGTCTGTCTTTATATGTTGTTTTACCCTTTTCCCTTACTGCTTTTAATATTCTTTCTTTGTTTAATGCATTTGGTGTTTTAATGATTATGTGACGGGAGGACTTTCTGCTCTGGTCCAGTCTATTTGGAGTTCTGTAGGCTTCTTGTGTGCTCATGGACATCTCTTTCTTAAGGTTAGGGAAGTTTTCTTCTATAATTTTGTCGAAGATATTTACTGGACCTTTAATTTGGAAATCTTCACTCTCTTCCATACTTATAATCCTTAGATTTTGGTCTTCTCATTTTGTCTTGGATTTCCTAGATGTTTTGGGTCAGGAGCTTTGTTCATTTTGTATTTTCTTTGACTGTTGTGTCAATGTTTTCTATGGTATATTCTGCACCTGAGATTCTCTCTTCTATCTCTTGTATTCTGTTGTTGATGCTTGCGTCTATGACTCCTGACTTCTTTCCTAGGTTTTCTATGTCCAAAGTTGTTTCCCTTTGTGATTTCTTTATTGTTTCTATCTCCATTTTTAGATCCTGGATGGTTTTGTTCAATTCCTTCACCTGTTTGGTTGTGTTTTCCTGTATTTCTTTAAGGAAGTTAGTTATATCCTTTTTGAAGGATATAAGGATATAAGGATAGCATCATGAGCTGTGATTTTAAACCCAAATCTTGCTTTTCTGGTGTGTTGGGGGTATCCAGGGCTTGCTTTTGTGGCAGAACTGGGTTCGTATGGTGTCTTGTAGCCTTTGGTTTCTGTTGGTAATGTTCTTGGTTTTGCCTTTTGCTGTCAGGTTATCTCAGGTATTAGTTGGTCCTACTCTCTCTGGCTGGAGCTCGTCCCGCCTATGGGCCTGCAAGCCTTTCTCAGCACCTGTGGGAGACCATCTCTCCCCGGCATAGAGGTCTGTGGCTCATCCCAGCCCCTGGGTGCAGATGGAGCCCGGATGTACCCTGTCCCAGTTGCTCTGTTCCTGTGTTCCCTGTGCTGCTGGCCATACTTACCTGCACAGTCTCCAAAGAGAAAAATCCTGATATTAATTTTGATACTATTATTGTAAATAGTATTCTTTTCTTTTTTTTAGTATGCATTTTAAAGATATTTATTTATTTATTTAGTATACAGCATTCTGCCTGCATATGTGCCTACAGGCCAGAAGAGGGCACCAGAACTCATTATAGGTGGTTCTGAGCCCCATGTGGTTGCTGGGAATTGAACTTTGGACATCTGAGACAGTGCTCTTAACCTCTGAGCCATGTCTTCAACCCTTATTTTCTTAATTGTTTTTAGATTTACTGCAAATGTGAGGAAATGCAGCTTTTTGAAAAGTGTGGATGCTATGATCTTACTAGCTTTAGTAGTTTCTCCCCTACCCACTGTCCTGCTTCCTCTTCTCTCTTCTCCCTGTCTTCTTTCTCCCTTCCTCTCCCTGTTTCCATCCTCTTGACCATTCCCCTTTCTCTCTCTCTCTCTCTCTCTCTCTCTCTCTCTCTCTCTCTTCCCCCCCCCCCTTTGTTTTTGAGACAAGGTATTCCTGGCTGGCCTGGAATTCACTGTATAGGCCATGCTGGCATCCAGATCACAGAGATCCGCTTGGCTCTGCCTCCTGAATGCTGGGATTAAGGTGTGCACCACCATTCCTCGCCTCCACTAGTTGTCTTAAATGTTACTCTTACAGTTGTCTGTGTATAAGATAGTGACAGCCACAAGTTCAACCTTTTTCTTCCTCTTAGTTTTATTAGAATTAGAAAGAAGTGTTCTGACTTAATATTAGTAGATTTGTCTTAAATCAGCAACAATGATTAACTCATGTTAATCATTGAGAAGGATTTATAAATGATTACAAAATCATTATTTAATGTAATATTTATATGCACATAGAAATTCTGGTAGTAAGATTGCTGCTTGTTCATTGTAAAGTAATAGAAAATACTTAAAATCTTGTTTAAGAATATCTTTTAAAATATATAATTCTAAAATATATTAATCCTGAACCTTAATGTTATAATATATATTTTAAACTTATAATTTCATAGTATAGCATTCTTTTTTAGGATCAAATAAAATTGTTGCTTTATTGTGACTAAGAATTTGTCTCATAATCAGACATATTTGGAGAGTTGGTTACACAATAGGTTGGACTAGGAATCAGTGGTGAAAATTATAAACATCCTTGTAAATAATCTCTTTTTCCCCCCTTTTATTGAATGTTTTCTTTATTTACATTTCAAATGTTCTCCCCTTTCCTGTTCTCCCCCTGCCTCTATAAGGTGCTCCTCCACCCATCTGCCCACTCCCACCTTCCAGCCCTGGCATTCCCCTCCATTGGGGCACCAAACCCCCTAAGGCCCAAGGGCCTCTTCTCCCTTTGATGTCCAAGAAGGACATCCTCTGCCACATATGTGGCTGGAGCCATGGGTCCGTCCCATGTATACTATTTGGTTGGTGATCTAGTCCCCAGGAGCTCCTGGGGGGATCTGGTGTAGTGTAGCATTCTTGTTAAATTATATTTAAAATATTGGTAAATGGTACATTATATCATTAATAATATCATTAATTTTTTAAAGACAGTCTCCATGTCTAGCCCAGGCTGACTTGAATTTGGTGATTCTATTTTATCTTTTGTCCTGGTGTGCTCCACTATGTCTGGCTATGGTCCTGCAGTACTTTACACTTGGTAGTTTATTGTCTCTCTTCTCTTCCTCTCTCAGGTGGATGCACGGATCATACCAGTATTAGCAAAATGGCAAAATTCCTATAGCATTAAAGTTGTACTTCAAGAGCTAAGACGTCTTATGATGTCCAAAGAAAATATGAAGCTTCCACAGCCACCAGAAGGACAGACGTACAACAACTAATTTTAGTGGATCTCAAACTTGTCTTAAATCAACAACCTTCTACTCATGTTAATGTCTTGATTAAATATCACCATGCAAAATACCCACACATTAAGTAAAAGAATTGCAGCTGGTAAACATGACCTGGACAGTTGTAAGAATATATTTAATATATGTACACCTATTATGTTTTCAGGTAACAAGAGAAGTGCAGCACAATTTTTCTTTCACAAAGCACTGTCATTTAAACATGAATCTGAAGTGCTCAAAATGGAATTCAGGTTTTCAAGACAGAAGCATGGCAAAGAGTGTCAGATGGCCACGGAAACCTTTGTGTTTCTGAAAAGTCTCGAGAAGGAAGAACAGCAGTGGCATGCTTTTTCCACCATATTAAAAGCTGCGGTTGGAACTGTGTAAAGTAGCAGATATGACGATTGGTCACCAATTGTGTTAATCCTTAAGCGGTGTGGGTGCTGACTACTATTCGTATCAAAATTAGGTTCAGGATTGTTTTGATACCTGTATTTATAATAAAAAGATGTTTGGGATTTTGAATTTCTGTTAAAAGCTGTACCCGTTTGTTACATGTAACAGACATGATAATTTGTTTACAGTCTTTGTTTAATAAAACATGCTTAGAAGTTTTAAGTGAAGTCAACAAAAAGGAAATAGGTGTATGGATATGTGATTTTGAGATGAAAGTCTTAAAATGTAAATAAAATACGGAATATGTCTTCAGAGACTGTGCTATTTCTGTTACATTGATATATGCTATAGTAGCCATATCAAAGTAGCAAAAATTGGTGGTTGTTAAGCTAGTAATGGCAGAGGCAGGAAGATTGCAAGTTCCTGGCCAGCCTGGGCTGGCACATAAGACTGCATTTAAAACAAAATAAGAAAGATTGAGAGAATATCAAAGATTTTCATTGAAATTCTATTTTATATGCTTATGTTTGGAACTTACAGAGCATTTGTTTTGACAACTTACATGCTCAGTTTAATTTCTTTGCATAAAGAGGTTTCTCAGTTAACTACATTTCAAATTTTATTTCATCATAGGTAATATTAAAAAAGATCTTTGCATTTTAGCAGTTTTCATAGTTATAGACTGTAAATTATTCAAGTACTTGTTTATTTTTTTCTTGTGACATTTTTATTTTTCTGTGAAGCTTTTGGTTCAGTTGACTAGATTGAAGACATTTCCTTCCATATCTTTAAATTTTTTATTTGTTATTGTGTGCGTGCATGTGTGTGTGTGTGTGTATGTGTGAGTATGTATGTGCACGCATGCATGCACATGCTTGTATGTATTTGTGTGACGGTCAGAGGTTATCTTTGGAGTTGGTTCTTGCCTTCACTTTTATGCGTGTTCTTGATATCGAATTCCAATCACCATGTACCAGGTGTGTCAAGTGCCTTCACTGCAGAGCCATCTCATTGGTCTCTCTTCTAAGACCAATGAAAGTTAATTTTATCATTCCATGTTCACGTTAGCAAACGTGTCTGAAGTTGAAGGTTCATTTTTATTCTTTTATCAAATTGACAAAGTTTGATTGCCAAAATAAAAACCTAGATGTTCAAACTTTGCCTATAAGGATAAAGTAAAGGAAAGGTACTACTAGTAGACTGGATTATTTTGGTTACTTTTATAGCAAGGATAGGTTTCTTGAAACATACTTTGCATGTTTTGACTAAGCTGTTTAAAAGTTGACATTCTTTTAGTCAGTCATTAATTAAACTCTAGATAATTTGTCTAAAGATTATCATCACTGTTGTTGTTTGAAACGGGACCACTGTATAACCTCTGATGACTTCAAACTTGCAGAATTACTTTTGTCTCAGCTTCCCAAGTACTGATTCAGGTGTACATCGCCATGTTCAGCATAAATGGACTCATTTTAAATGAGCTAGTCTAATTGTCAATGAGGTTTCTTTGTTCTTCGCTCGCGTGCGCGAGTGTGTGTGTGTGTGTGTGTGTGTGTGTGTGTGTGTGTGTGTGTGTGTGTGTTGGTTGGGTACATGCAGAGGCCTTCCTTAGGTTGGAATCTTGAATCTCCCTTAATTGTTCTTTCACTTTATAGTGTGAGACAGGGTTTTTAAATGAAACCCAGAGCTCACTGATGTGGCGTAGATCCCCTGCCTCTGCTTTTCCAAGGCTGGAATTACAGCCTCACCTATTATTTTATGTGGGTTCTGGGAAAATCGGATCTCTGACAAGCATTTTCAAACTTTGAGCCATCTCAGCCCCTCAAAGATGTTCTAAATATTTAAAAATGACACAGCATACACATACATTTTCCATGTGTAATTTATTAAAGTACACTTAAATGAAATATACTAAATTATTTAATGGTTAAAGATGACATTGAATTGCATTGACACTATAGAGCCATTACCAGTTTTTTCTTTTCTGCCTTGAAAATGTGTCTTGTGATACTTGGAACTAGTAAGTGTTGGGATGTTCTTGATNTTTTCAAACTTTGAGCCATCTCAGCCCCTCAAAGATGTTCTAAATATTTAAAAATGACACAGCATACACATACATTTTCCATGTGTAATTTATTAAAGTACACTTAAATGAAATATACTAAATTATTTAATGGTTAAAGATGACATTGAATTGCATTGACACTATAGAGCCATTACCAGTTTTTTCTTTTCTGCCTTGAAAATGTGTCTTGTGATACTTGGAACTAGTAAGTGTTGGGATGTTCTTGATAGGCTTTGGTAGAATCTGGCACTTTGGTCTCATGTTGTCTTATGCAGTGTCATATGCCACTGTAAAAGTCCTCTCCTCCACCCAAGGCTGTTGTCAGAGTCCAGCGTATTTAAAAAACCCCTATCTTGTTTTAGGGATTATGGATCTTAGCAGATGTAACAATTATGATATATATGGTATCTGAGATATTGATGACATTTTAGACTTAATAGAGCCTCTTTTAAATATAAGCTAGCAGTTTAAAAGCAAATTTTCCTTTGTAAACTGGCTAGGGTTGCAGGAATGTTGTGGTATAAATAGTCTAGAAATTTGCCTTAGAAATTTGTTTCAAGAGATTTTTAAGTATGATGACCCTTGGTGACTATATGTTAATAAAGGTTACAAAAGTAAGCTGCTTGTTCCAGTAGGTTCCTGTTATACTTTAATTACTTTCTCGCTTATTTTCAGAATTGATAATTTTTTATTATTTGGTAATTTAAAATAAAGTTATTGCATTTGTTTAGGGATCTGTGTATAATTTTCTAGGATTTTTTTTTTAAACAAACATTGGGAACTGTCAGAGGCACTTAGTCTTTGGGTATGACAACAAAACTTGTTATTTTTTTTCCACTTTTTTTTTATTTTAGATTTTGAGAAAAACTTGTAATTTTATATTGACCTTTTAAAAAAAACTATTTTACTGAACATTTGGGTAGGTGAATAAATAGGGAATTTAGTTTGGTTTATCAGTCCAAGCTTCTTTACCAAGACTGATTTCAGTTGAAATGTTCTACACWTKGAATGCATGAATGCMTGTGAAGTTAATATTTGAAAACTTAGAGSATTGTTGAARACCACTYTTAATAGGCTTGGTGTTCATGACATTAGGCCATTCAGATTTCAGTCAAAATCAGGTCATTCTCCTAAATGAGTTTAAAACCATTTAGTCTTGCATGCTTAAAAGGACTTTGGAAACTATTTAAGGGATCTTATAGTTTTTTTCCAGTGTAAGAATAGTTTTTAGGTATTTGTATGCAGARCTATAATATTATTGATTATTGGGAAGGATAACAGACACGGATCTTTTCTGGTAAGTAGCAATATATTTTATTACTTCAGTTTGACTAGATTTTGTTTAGTTGTAATGCCTCAAGATTTTGGAAAGATGTACATGTTTTCTGAAGTAGGAACACTGTGAAAGGGAATAGACACAGCTGGTAGGAGCACAAGTGACTAACTTACATTCAGTACCACAGGAGTAGGGTTTCTAAAGTCAGTGTTCTCTGTAGACGTTAGCAAAGACCGAATGGACTTTTTCTCTAAAACTGTATTCTGTGTGTGCCTGTGATTACATTTGTGTGCCTGTATATATTCATTTGTGTGTGTGTGTGTGTGTTTGTGTATGTATATTGGCCAAAGAACAACTTAAGAATTTGTTTACACCTTGTACCATGTGAGGGGTTCACTCAGGTCATCTGGCTTAGGTGCAGCAAGTACTTTACCCTCTGAACCATCTTGCCTGTCCCAGGGGAATCTGACACTGAACATACTGGATGTTTAGGAAGTTTTCTGGAATTTTGAAAACATGTAAGTATTTTCTGAAAAGAAAACTGAGAAAAGTATTTGCTGATACAGGACTTAAATAAAAATCAAAACCGTTTTGTAAAATCAAGGAGTTTGAAAAACTCAGGATGAGTTACAGGATTTACAAAGCCATTAGAAGGTTGGGGGAAGTGAGCCTGATGGCTTGTTTGAGTTTGCCAAAGCCATGTATAAAGCTGGACAGTGTAGTATGTGAGTAATCCCAACATGTCTACCAGGAGGAGTGGGGCGAGAGATGGAACTTCTCAAAATAGCCACTGGATATAAACTGTTTGCTGTGGTGTTTATATCTTCAATAAAAGGTTTGCAGCTAAAAAAATAAGGGGTTTGCCCCATCTCATTTTTTCATATAATTTAAAAATACTGACTTAGGTAGGTTCCCCCTTCTAAGTTTATGAGATCAATGATGAAAGCTGAATAGATCTTTCTTTTCTTTCTTTTTTTATTTTTTAAGATTTCATGTATGTGAGTACACTGTAGCTGTCTTCAGACACACCAGAAGAGGGCATTGGATCCCCATTACAGATGGTTGTGAGTCACCATGTGGTTGCTGGGAATTGAACTTGGGACATCTGCAAGAGCAGCCAGCACTCTTAACCTCTGAGCCATCTCTCCAGATCCAGACATAAATGTCCACTTTTCTTAAATTTTTGACCCTTAGGTTCATCAAAGTAGTCTTACCTTTAGCTCAGTTTCAAGGTCAACCACAATGTCTGCCTTTTTCTCTGTAAGTCACTAAAGTTACTGCTGTTTACTTCTTTGGAGTGCTTCTGTGGGCTTAATCCAAAATTAGTACATGTTTTGTTTTTATTTTAAATAATTAAAATAATTGGCATTAAATTTTTTCATTTTTTTATTTTTCTATTTTTGAGACAGGGTCTTAATGTAATTCAGACTGGTCTTGAATTATCTTTAGCAGAGAATGATCTTCGATTATGGACATGTGCTGCCATGCCTGGCTTTAAGCAGGCTTCATAGTAGATTATAGAGTAAAAATTCATGTTGTAATGTGAAGGAAGATTTTTAATAGGATATTCTCATACTAAAATGACATTTTGTTTATATTTTTTTATATATTCTCCTAAATCTTTTTTTAATACTTTTTTTTTATTGGATATATTCTTTATTTACATTTCATTTCCCTTTTTCTGGTTTCCCCGCCCCCCAGATGTCCCATATGTCTTTCTCCCTCCCCTTGTTCCCCTATTCACCCCTTCCCCCTTCCCTGTTCTGGTATACCATATTTTTTGAGACAAGATATTAC
>BDUI01000785.1:177707-194036 GCA_002335545.1 Apodemus speciosus
GATATTAGCCCTCTGTCGGATGCAGGGTTCAACAAAGGAGCTGAAAACATCCAGTGGAAAAAAGATAGCCTTTTCAACAAATGGTGCTGGTTCAATTGGAGGTCAGCATGCAGAAGAATGCAAATTGATCCATTCTTATCTTCTTGTACTAAGCTCAACTCCAAGTGGATCAAGAACTCTACATCATACCAGACACACTGAAACTAATAGAAAAGAAACTGGGGAAGACCCTGGAGGACATTGGCTCAGGGGGAAAGTTCCTGCACAGAACACCAATAGCTTATGCTCTAAGATCAAGAATTGACAAATGGGACCTCATAAAATTACAAAGTTTTCATAAGGCAAAGGAAACCTTCAAAAGGACAAAACGGCAACCAACAAATTGGGAAAAAATCTTCACACTTACTTCTTGTTGCTCTCCTGTCTTTTCTGATGTGCTAACATCTTTCTTTCACCATTTCCTTTATGTCACTATTTTTGGTATTGTCTGATTGTTATAAATTACTTTAGTTTTTCTTTATCTGAGAATTTTTTCATTTATTATTCATCTTGGATTTTTTCTTGGCAGCATTTCCCGTTGACAGCTTGTGTCTATAAGCATCTGAGGACATTGTTCATTCTTGTGGTTTTTTGTGACTTGTGATAAGAGTTGGAATGATTTTTTTTTTGTCTAAGAAAGTTTTTCTTTGTTACCAGATACTTTCAAAATGTTTTTCTTTGTTCTTAGGTTTGTTAAGTTTAATTGAAATGAATCTTGCAGTGGATGTCTTTGGACTTAGCTGGTGTAGAGTCTGCTCAGTTTGTTTGAATTTGTAGAATTATATGTATTATTTTGTCTGTTAGCCTGGTAAAATTTTAGCTATTATTCCTACCCTGTCTTCCCCTTTCCTCTTTAAGGTTCTTACTATGTAGCCCACATTGGCCTTGAATTTATTTTTCAAGACCGGGTTAATTTGTGTAGCTCTGGCTGTTCTGGAACTTGTTCTTTAGACTAGGATGCCCTTTAACCCAAATATCCACCTGCCTCTGCCTCCAAAATATGTGGGATTAAAGGTATCCAGCATCATACCTGGCCTCAAAGTCTTAATTCTTCTACTTAGTCTCACAAAATAGATTCACACATGTACCTAAATGCCTTGCTCTCCAACTGTTATCTTTCTGAGGGCAGTCTGATCCACTTCCTTCTCTCCTGGGAACCCACATCTGCTTTAAACCCATTTTTAAATGTTCAATTTATATTTGCCCCTGTTCAGCCTAGATATTTTTCAGTTTTCTATATTTTCTCCTTTGTTCTATCCATTCTACTGATAATCACACCATTACATTTTTTAGTGTTTTAATTTTAAAATAGATATAGATTTATAGAAAATTATGATAGCAGTATAGAAGGCTACCCCATATCTTTGTTATTGACCCCATACAGTGGTGCACTTTTCTTCATTAATTTACCAATGTTTATGTATTGTTAAAAATCCAGACTTTATATAGCATTCTTGAACTTTTATTAAATCCTCATTATTATTTTAGACTCCTATCCATGATCTTGGCATCATTTGGTTGAGAAATTTTAAAGAAACATTTTCTGACTCACTTGGATGAAACAAAGTGTTTATAATTTGTGTCTATGGAAAGCTGCTCATTACCCTCCTTTTGCATTGGGCTTTGGAAGAGTCATTATGTGAAGCCCATACTTACAATGTGGTGGTTTTTTTTTTTATAAATTGTTTAGAATTCTTTATGAGAGATTGATTGTCCTTCTTCCTCTCTGACTCATTTTTTTTCTCTCCCAAAATCCAATACAATATTATTTCTTTTGTTGCTCAAATGGAAGGTTTGGCTGTTGGAGACTCTTTCAACTGGCTCCATATCCTTTTGGTATGCCCTTGCAGGAATGGGTGTTTCTGCAGCACTTTCTTAGTTCCCAACACCTGGCTTATCTTGTATATGCTCTTGGCTTATCTTGTAAATTTCCTGCCCCAGTCCTAAAATCAGCCTTGTCACTGCAGAGCTCTGCTTTTTTTCATTGCAGGAAGATGTTAAAAATGAAGACCTATTCTCAGAGCTGTTAGGGCATTGCTTATAGTCCCTCTCAACTGACAGAGCAAGCAAATTAATGTGTGTGTTAATCTGCACAGATATACACATCATAAATCTTTTTGTATGTATCCATATGTATGTATATAAAGTCTTGGCACATTCATGCTGATGTCTCAAGTTCCAATCCATCACCATTTGGACTATTCTTTTCTTGCTTGCCTGTGAACTTTCAACTGTGGAAAACCTGTCTCCCTCCAGCTGCCATCCATTAGTTTTTTCCTGAATCCATTCTCACCCAAGTTTGTGAGATATTTTCACACATTAGTATAGAGTTAGATTCTTTTGTTATAGGCTAATTTTTATATTGAGATTTTTCTCACATTCTATGTGACTTATAAAAAAAGAAAAGCCTGCATACACTCAAAGTGCTACCCTCCCAAGTAGAAGGGTGAACAATTTTCAGTATAGGATAATGTTAGATATGGACATTGAAGAACCAGAGCAGACACTGGCAGAGAACTTTATGTCACTCTGCATTTATTCCTTTGTTACATTGCCAACTCACTTGCCAGATTTTCTTATTATTATTTCTCTGATACTTACAATGTGTACTTGTGCAGCAACACATTTCTGAATGCAGGAGTAGTCAGGTGATATGTTTTGGCCAATGGTGCATGGGAAGAATTAATATCTACTATTTCTAGACAGATGCTTTTGCAATGGATACTGGACTTGATTCTTTTTTTGCCACAAAATTGGCTGTAATCAGGTAGTGATTCTGTGTTTACCTTACTTGTTTCTAGGTGCTCAAAGAAAGGAGATGTACAACAAAGCTGCAGCTGACCTGATTAGCACGTCATGGCATGGAGAGCCAAGAGGATTTGGATCATTAGCTACTGCAGAAAATCCAGTCTCTCTCTCTCTCTCTCTCTCTCTCTCTCTCTCTCTCTCTCTCTCTCTTCTCTCTTACACACTCACACATTATCTCAGTATATTTCTATCCTGCTGGTTATGCTTTGATTTATGAGCTGAAATCAGTTACATTCAAATCTCTTACTCGTTTATTTATGTTTAGTGAATGTAAGGTACCTTTGGCTTACTGGAATGGGAATGAACAAAAACTTAGTGTACTCAGTCTCTTGTGTTTTTCTTGCAGGGCACGGGCCAGAAATGAGTGTGTTCTTCATACAAAAGGATCTACACTGGCAATCTGGCCATGCTCCTTCTCTATGTATTTTTTTAAAGAGGGGAAGCACATTATTTTTTTATTCTGCCAAATAATGTCTTTTAGCTTTCCCAATTTATAAATCCTAATCACTCCCAGAGTCATTTGGATTTTTATTACATCTTCAAAATACCCAAGATAACCAGTTTAAGAAAAGATTCAATTTGGGAGGCTTGGGTCACAGTTGCTTGGTTGTGATGATTTGGACTTGTCCAGTAGGAAGAAACAGAAGAGGAAGGCTATTCTTATAGTGGGTAGAATGTGAAAGGAATTGATCTTGATATCTTTTTCCAAAGCACATTCTTGGTGAACTTACTGCCTCCCACTGGGCCCCATCTCCTAAAGGTCCTGTTACTATCTACACGTCTTTATCAGGTTTATTTCCCTACTAATTAAAGAATTAAAGGGCACTAGGTTTTCACACTGACCATCTTCTATAATCAGGGTAAGGTCCCAGTGGTAGGACTGGGACACCAAGCCAGCCACAAAACTTTCAACCCACAACCTGTCTAAAAGATATGCTGGGAGCAATGATAGCTCAGAACTTGTGGAAGTGGCCAAGCAATGACTGGTTTAACTTGAGGCTCAGGCCACAAGAAGGAATCTATGCCTAGCACTGCCTGTATGACTAGGGAGTCAGAAGCTGGGTAGCTCAGGTACCTAGGGCAGGACCAAATACATTTGACAAAATAAGTCAGTGAAAATGATTCTTAATGATATTCTGCTATATGCATTGATCAAAGCCTAACCTAATCACCACTGAAGAGGCTTCCTGCAGAAACTGATGGGAACAAATGCAGAGACCCAGACCCAACATTAGGTGGAGAGTCAGGAACCCTAAAAAACAGGGGAGGCAGGACTGTAGAAACTAGAGTGCCAATGACACCAGAAGATCATGGCCACAGAATCAATAGGCAGGACTCACAGGGGCTCACACTGAAAAAGCAATCACAAAGCCTGCATGAGTCTATACTCGACCCTTTGCATACATGCTATGGTTGCTTAGCTTGGAGTTTTTGGGGACCTCCTCACAGTGGGAGTGCCTCTGCATCTTTTGCCTACTTATGGGACCTTTTTTCTCCTACAAGGTTGCTTAGTCCAGCCTTGACATGAAGGTTTGTGCCTTGTTTTGTTGTGTTCTTGTTATACTGTGCTCAGTTGATATCCCTAGAAGAGCTATTCTTTTCTGAAGGGAAATGGAAGCAAAATGTGGGAGAAAGGGGAAGTTTATGGGGGGAACTTTGGGAAGGGGAGCCTATGGTTGGGATTTATGGTATGAGAGATGAATAAAAAAAAAAAACAAGGGAATTAAAAGACAACCTTCCAGTTCCTGTCTGCACCCTGGAGCTGACCCTGTGCCACAGCCCTCCATACCCAAATCCTGCTGAGACAGCTGGTCTCCCAGGAGTGCTGACACACCTGAGAGCACAGGTAAGAATACCACTTCTGCTCTGAGGGACCAGCCTGGAGCCCTCAGGATACAGGAATTGAGGAGCAGCCTGGGACAGGATCCTTCCGGATTCCATCTGCTCATGGAGCTGACCCTGTACCACAGCTCTCCATACCCAAATCCTACTGGGAGAGAGCTGGTATCCCAGGAGTGCTGACACATCTGAGAGCACAGTTGAGACCACCACTCTCCTCAAATTCTTGGCCCGAGAGGGATCTGCCCAGAGCCATCAGGACACAGGAACCAAGGAACAGCGTGGGTCAGGATTCTTCCTGTTTGGTCTGCACCTGAGAGCTGACCCTGTGCTACAGCTCTCCCTACCCAAATTCTGCCCAGAGAGAGCTGGTCTTCCAGGAGTGCTGACATACAGGCTTACAGGAGGGACAAGCCATGGTCAGAGACAACAAGACCAGTTAATACCACAGACAACCAGATGGCAAGAGGCAAGTGCAAGAACATAAGCAGCAGAAACCAAGGCTACTTGACATCAGCAGAACCCAGTTCTCCCACCACAACAAGCTCTGGATACCCCCAAATGGAAATAGAAACAATGAAGAATTCACAAAGGAAGACAACCTTGTTGATAGAAAACCTAGGAAGGAGATCAGGAGTCATAGACACAAGCCTCATCAACAGAATTCAAGAGATAAAGGAGAGAATCTCAGGTACAGATGATACGATAGAAAACATTGACATAATAGTCAAAGAAAATGTAAAATGCAAAAAGCTTAGGAGCTTTTTGTCCAGGAAATCCAGGACACAATGAGAAGACCAAACCTAAGGATAATAGGTATAAAAGAGAGTGAAAGCCGGGCAGTGGTGGCACACACCTTTAATCCCAGCACTTGGGAGGCAGAGGCAGGCAGATTTCTGAATTCGAGGCCAGCCTGGTCTACAGAGTGAGTTCCAGGACAGCCAGGGCTACACAGAAACCCTGTCTCAAAAAAAAAAATCTTTAAAAAAAATGAGTGTGAAGATTCCCAACTTAAAGGGCCAGTAAATATCTTCAACAAAATTATAGAAGAAAACTTTCCTAACCAAAAGAAAAAGATGCCAATGAGCATACAAGAAGCCTACAGAACTCCAAATAGATTGGAACAGAAAAGAAATTCCCCCCTTCACATAATAGTCAAATTACCAAATGCACAAAAGAAAGAAAGAATATTAAAAATAATAAGGGGAAAAGGTCAAGTAACATATAAAGACAGACCTATCAGAATTACACCAGATTTCTCACCAGAGACTATGAAAGCTAGAAGATCCTGGGCAGATGTCATACAGATCCTAAGAGAACGCAAATGCCAGCCCAGGCTACTATACCCAGCAAAACTCTCAATTATCATAGATAGATACTCCGTGATATTCCATGACCCAAACAAATTTAAACAATATCTTTCCACAAATCTAGACCTACTAAGTATAATAGATAGAAAACTCCAACACAAGGAGGGAAACTACATGAAGCTCAAGAGAAAGGAAGACCAAAGAGTGGATGCTCCAGTCCTACTTAGAAGGAAGAACAAAATCATCAAAGGAAGTAGAGGGTGGGAGAAACTTGGGAGAAGACAGGAGGGTGAGGAAAAAAAAGAGGGGAAGAATCAGGTATCAGAGGAGATGGAGGAGAAGTATAGAGGGCCAGGAAATTGAACAGAGAGGTGTGTAGCAATGGGGATGGGGAGCTGGGGGAAGCATCCAGAAAGTATCAGATGACAGGAAAGCAAGAGCCTTCCAGGACCCCACAGGAATGACATTAGCTGAAATACCTGACAAAAGGGAGGGAAAATCTGTTAAGACCATATCCAGAGGTTAGGCATGCCCCCCCAGTTGAAGCCACTCACCCATCTCCAAAATTTTAACCCAGAATTGCTACTGTCTAAAAGAAATATGGGGACAAAGAGTGGAACAGAGATAGAAGGAAATGCCAACCAGAGACTGCCACACCTGGGGATCCATCCCACATAGAGATACCCAACCCAGACACAATTGCTGATGCCAAGAAGTGCTTGCTGACAGGAGCCTGACACAGTTGTCTTCTGAGAGGCTCCTTCAGATCCTGACCAATACACACATGGAGGCTCACAGCCCACAATTGGACTGACCACAGGGATCCCAATGGAAGAATTAGGGGAAGGACTGAAGGAGCTGAAGGGGCCTTATCTGGCATCGATGGGAGGGGAGATCTTTGGTCCTGTAAAGGCTTGATGCCCCAGTGTAGAGGAATGCTGGAGCTGGGAGGTGTGAGTGGGTGGGTGGGTGGGTGGGTGGGGAAGCACCCTCATAGAAGCAGGTTAAGGGGGGATGTAATAGGGGGTTTGTAGAGGGGAAACTGGAAAAGGGGATAACATTCTTAATGCAAACAAATAAGACATCCAATTAAAACAAAAGAATTAAAAGGCAGAAAAAAATCCTGAAGTATGACAGGTAGTAGCAGGGAAATTCTTGCACACAACAGATGGAATCAGCAGCTGAAGAAAGGGTATTATTAGGGCTAGGAACCACAAGTACTGTAGGCACACAAAAAGAAAGGCCCTTTACAAAGCAGAGGAAGTGAAGTCTGATATTCTCCTGAGGGCTCAGGGTTTTAAAGGTCTTTGAGGGTCATCTTCTTCTCCCAACTTAGGGTTGGTCAGTATGAGTGAAAACAAGCATGGTGATAGGTCCATAAGTTTGTGGTAAACATATCCTAGTCTGGTTGTCTGCACTGGTCCTACTGCCAGAAGAAACTTCACCAGGCCTTCGAAGCTGCCAGACTTTTGTTTCAGGTCAGGAGGGTGAAGAAGAAGAAGCCAGGTATCATATTTATTATCTAGTTATGGCTCCTGTTCCATCTGTCTAACTATCAGGGGATCTAACTACTTCTAGTCTCTCAGACACCACCTTCAAGTAGCACTGTAGGCTGGAGACCAATTCTTTGACACTTGACCATTTGGCAGATACTAAGTATCCAAGCTGTACACATAAAGGCATTTAAGGACAGAAACCATAGTATTATTTCAATATGCATAGAAAAGGCCTTTGACTATTTCAACATTGTGTTATAACAAAAGTCCTGAAGAATGAACATACCTCAACATAAAGCTATGTTTGACAAGTCCATAGCCTACATTATGCTAAATGGGGCAAGCTGAAATGTGTTTCTTCTAAGATCAGGAATGAGACAACAGTGTCCATTTTCTCCACTCTGGAACAATATAGTTTTTGAAGTTTACCTACAACAATGTTGGAAAAGAAAGAAATAAAATGGTACAAACACAAAATAAGTCAATGTATCCTTATATGCAAATCATGTAATTCTATACTTAAAAGACCATAACCACTTCACAAGAAAACTCTTGGGACTGATAAGTCTTCCTTCCTTCCTTCCTTCCTTCCTTCCTTCCTTCCTTCCTTCCTTCCTTCCTTCCTTCCTACCTTCTTTCCTTCCTTCCTTGCTTCTTTCTTTTCTCTGCATAGACCTGATTGTCCTGGAGCACACTATGTAGAAAGACTGGCCTGGAATTCAAAGAGATCTGCCTGCTTCTGTTTCCCAAGTGCTGGGACTAAAGGTGTATACCACATATAGCCTTATAAACACTTTCAATAAATCAACATACAAAATCAGTAGCTTTTCTAAATATAAGTAATAAATATGCCAAGAAAGGAATCAGGAAAAATTCATTTGTAAAAACCTAGGAATAAACATAACCAATGAGATGAACTTCTACAATGAAGATTTTAAAGCACAGAAGAAAGATATGGGGCCAAGAACCTGTGACTAGACAAGTCATAAAACTTAAAAGGAGACCTATTATTATTACTCTATTAATAGACATGGTATTAAAATAATTACTATGATGTATTCCTATACCCACAGATCAGTGCATCTCTCAACCCTGATCAGAGAAGGTTCTTACAGTGGATGGTGATTCACACAGGGATCCAAACTGGTAAATGTACAAAGAATAGAAGAATGATTATCCCTAAATGAGACATCTATATTATACTTCTTGTCCCTAGGCCTAGGGATCTTCATAGAAGAGGGGGAAGCAAGATTTTGAGAGATAGACATTGTGATGGTATGTATATGTTAGGGCCAGGCAGTGGCAATATTAGAAGTTGTGGCATTGTTGAAGTAGGTGTGTCACTGTAGGTGTGGGCTTTAAAACCCTGGTCTTAGCTGTCTGGAAGTGAGACTTCCACTAGCATTCTTCAGATGAATATGTTCAGTTCTCAGCTCTGCCTGTAGTAGTGACTGCCTGGATGCTGCCATGCTCCCATCTTGGTGATAACTGAACCTCTGAACCTGTAAATCATCCTCAATTAAATGTTGTCCTAATAAGAGTTGCCTTGGTCATGGTGTCTGTTCGTAGCAGTAAAACCCTAACTAAGACAGACAAGGTGGATGATGTCAGCAAAACAATGTTATCTTGACACAACAGAACACTTGCACATGGGAATCCACAGCAGTTGAGATAGTATGAACGAGACCTGCATAAACCTGAGCAGACAAAAATCTCAGTATAGAGAAGAAGGTAGAATGACAGCTTCTGCCAGCAGAATTGCCCAACTTCACAGACTTAGGCCCACCTCACTGCTGGCCCTGTACCCTAGCCTCTGTCCCAATCTCCAGCAGACTTCAGCTGTTTAAGTAAAGGCCATATCAGTCCGAAGGACAGGTTGAGTGAGCTCCTGCCAGTGAAACTGCCTCACCCCCTAGACTCAGTTCCTCAAGATTCATTCTACCACCACTAGCCAGTCAGAAGTACTAAGCTCCAGTGCTGCACCAAAGGAGAAGAAATTTGCCAGAAGTCAAGCCCCCTACATGGTCAGTGACTTCCCAGTAGTTCAGAGGTCAAAAAAGGCCACTAGAAATCTAGACTACAAAGCCCAAAAGACTAAAGTGGAAATAGAAACTTAGGAATTTAGATGTAACACACACACACACACACACACACACACACACACGCACACGCACACGCACACGCACACGCACACGCACACGCACACGCATGCACGCAGACAGTGCAAGCAGAGTAGATACAAAGCAGGGCTATTTATAGGAAATAAAGGGGACCAGAGAAGTGAGGCAAGAAGGTTAGAAGAAGGTAGTTGTGGGAATAAATATGAAGTAGAAATAAGGACAAGCCTGTTTGACATGTCTTAATGAAGCCCTGGTAGGCAATTGTTGTCACTCTTATATCTACTACTTTGAAGTATACTAAGTAAACTAATTTTCTTAAAAAAACCCATTATTTTGTTTCACAACGAAACAGAGGAAAAGTCCAAATTGTAGCACCTCCCTGAATCTGGTCTGGATAAACAGAAAATTTTTGTAGAATGGAAGAGATAGGTTAGAAAGAACAGATTGGACTCTCATTAGCTCTGGAAGAAACTTCGAGAATATAGTCCCTTTCAGTGCAAAGAGCAAGGGGCATTAACAGCATCCTTTTCATGTATTAAAATCAATATATATTTCACTCTGAGGATATAGTGTAGCACTCACTTATTTGGAGTAAATGCCTGATCGAAATTTACAACCATTCTCATCATGTGCTGAGTCCAAAGAAAGAGCTGTCCCATATTCAGGAGACTGTCAATTCGGAAAGTTAATGACATACCACAGGCTACCTACCAAGAACCATGCAGGAACTGTTTACAGTAGGCAAACCTGAAACAGCTTCCCAAAGACATCCTACAGTATTTCTGGAACTTGAGAGCACAAGGAGGTCTCTGTCCAGCCTGTCTTAAATGCTGTGGCATAGCTGGCCTTTTAATAAAGGTGGTCATCCTCTATTATGTGGGCAGGGTCATACAGTACTCCTAAAGTCACAGATCTTCTGAATATGGAAAAAAGTCATGAAGTTGAAGTGTGAAGGGCATACAGTGCTTCTGGTGCCAGTTGACTGAGGAAGTTTGTTAGTTTTTCATAAGTGAGTAAGTTCATAAGTAAGCTTAGGGGAGTCCCAGAGTGGCCATTTCTTGTATCTCAGTGCACCTGGAAGGAGATGAGAAGGAGCTAAGAATGATAAACTCTCAAGATCTTGTCCCCTCTAGCCTACTTCCTCATGTAAGTCCCACTTCCTAAAGCTTCAATAGCCTTCCCAAGAGTAGTTGGTGAAGCAGATTGATCTAATGACATACATTTCCGATTCAAGCCACAGTAAATCTATAACCCATCATTTTTATTAGATATTTTCTTTATTTACATTTCAAATGTTATCCCTTTTGCTGGTTTCCCCTCCAAAACCCCCCTATCTCATTCCCTCTCCCTGTTCACCAACCTACCTTCTCCTGCTTCCCCGTCCTGGCATTCCCCTATACTGGGGCATTGAGCCTTCTCAGGACCAAGGGCCTCTCCTCCATTTGATGTCCAACAATGACATTCTCTGCTACATAGGCAGCTGGATCCATGGGTTCTTTCATTTGTACTCTTTGGTTGATGGTTTAATCCCTGGAAGTTCTGGGGGGTATTGGTTGGTTCACATTGTTGTTCCTCTTTATGGGACTGTAAGCTCCTTCAGCTCCTTGGGTTCTTTCTCTAGCTTCTCCAAATCTTGTGCTCAGTCCAATGGTTTAGCCCATCATTAACAAATAAAGTTGAATGAATTATTTGTTTTTTAAAATTATTTGTTTTAGTGTGTGTGTGTGTGTGTGTGTGTGTGTGTGTGTGTGTGTGTAGTATGCATGCCAAAGTCTCTTTTCAACATATAGGCCCTGAAGATCAAAATCAGGTCTTCAGGCTTTTCAGAAAGTACCTACTGAGCCACCTTACAGGCCCAGATAAATCTTTGCTTTCTTTTTTTTTCTTTTTTCTTTTTTTGAGGGTTATGGCTTTTTTTTTCACATTTTTTTAATTGGATATATTCTTTATTTACATTTCATTTCCCTTTTCTTTGCTTTCTTTTACAAATTTTTATTTTGTGCATATGAGTATTTTGCCTGTATGTATTCCATGTGTGTCTAATACCTTTGGAGGCCAGAAGAGGACATTGGGTCCTATGGAACTGGGATTGTGGATGATTGTGAACCACCATGTGGGTGCTGGAAACTGAACCTGGATCGTCTGGAAGAACAGAAAATACTCTTAATTGCCAAGCCATGTCTGCAGCCTGAACCATGCCCTTCTGGAGAATAGTCCTGGTGATGTCACAGTCCTTTTTATCAGAGCTGGGAGGCTACAGGAAAGCTGACAGAAGCTAGAAGCTACTGACAAACTTTAAAAGACTTGGATGTGTATTTGTATTTTGATAACTTTTATGGATCTCAATTTTCACATTGATTTGTCAAAGGCTATCATGTCACCTGGAAATAGGGAGCTTAGTTTCTTGGAATACATGGGCTTAAAAAGAGCCTGTAACTGAGTCATAATGGATTAGCCATCCCATAAGTGCATTTGGAACTGTGGCCTCCCTATAATGGGGATGGTAGAATACTTTCCCAAACACAAATGTAAACTATAGATGAAACAGCATTGTATAACGTAGTAAAAGGGAGTATATAGGGATATTTTCATTCAGTGGAATCATAAAGAACTTACTAAGCAATGTAAACACACACACACACACACACACACACACACACACACATGCACACAAGCAAACAAAACAGAGAGGAAATGCTTGCCAGATCTACCTGACAGAACCAAAACCAAACAGATACTCAGGTCAACTCTCACTAGTGAATAGTACTGTTTTAAGTTCAGACACTAAATACAGATTGGGAGATTCTTTCTGACACTTTTCTGGTCAGTGTTTTGTCAACTTGACACATCTGGAGCTCTCTGAGAAGAGGAAACTTCAAGTGAGGAATTGCCTCCATAAGGTGCCCATGCCACCCCTGTCTGCTGGTCCTGAGTTTTATAAGATGTAGGCTAAGCAAGCCACAAGGAGCAAACCAGTGAAGAGCCTTCCTGAATGGCCTTTGCTTCAGTTTCTGACTTGAGTTATTGTCCTGATTTCCCTTCTCATGATGGGCTGAAAAATATAAGATTAAATAAATCCTTTCCTCCTGAAGTTGTGTTTAGTCATGGTCTTTTTTTTTTTTAAAATTAGATATTTGCTTTATTTACATTTCAAATGGTATCCCCTTTCCTTGTTACCCCTCTGAAAATCTCCTATCCCACCCCCTTCCCCTGCTAGTCCCCTCCCCCCACTTTGCTGACTTGCATTCCCCTATTCTGGGGCATTGAGCCTTCACAGGACCAAGGGCCTCTCCTTTCATTGATGTCTGAAATGGTCATCTTCTGCTACATATTAAACTGGAGCCATGGGTACTCTTTGGTTGGTGGTTTAGTTCCTGGAAGCTCTGGGGTACTAGTTGGAACATATTATTGTTCCTCCTGCAGGGCTGCAAACCTCTTCAGCTCCTCGGGTGCTTTCTCTAGCTGCTCTATTGGGGAGCCTATCCTCAGTCTATTGCTTGGCTGTGAGCCATGGGTATTTTGATCCACCTTCCAATAAGGATCAAAGTATCTACACTTTGGTCTTCCTTCTTTCTTCTTCTTGAGCTTCATGTGGTCTGTGAGTTGTATCTTGGGTATTCTGAGCACAGTTCAATGGCTGGCTTAGAGTGTCCCCCTCGTTATTTCTCATGCACTAGCAGAACCTCCCAGGTGACAACTATATCTGGCTCAAGTCAGCAAGTACTTGCGGGTATCCTTAATAGTGTCTGGGTTTTATAACTGTAGATGGGATGGATTACTAGATGGGGTAGTCTCTGGGATGGTCTTTGTTAGTACCGAGACCTGTGACGTCATATAGGCGACAATTAGCATCGCAACTATAGGCCTGTTACCAAGGCAATGGCCGCCATATACCCAGAATTCAATGGGCCTACCTTTACCTGCAATTTATGTCACCACTAATATATAAATGGGTAGCATTTCTTCTTCACTCTCTTTTTCCTTCTTTTCCTGCCTTCTTCCTGCCCGCTGCACCTTTACCCCCATCTTAAATAAAGCCCCACGTGAAACTGTTTGGTGTGGTGTGGTCCCTCATTGCAGCCTCACATCTCCGCCTCATCCCTGTGGCCCACGTGGCGGGCAGATAGGTGACTTGCATGGGGTGCAGGTAGACGAACTGCGTGGAAAAACCAACATTTTGGCGAGCTAGCCAGGAGATTCTGCCTGCAGCCACTACAGACAGTGCAGTCACCACGAGAAGACAGCCACCACAGCTGCTTCCATCTTCGCCTTAGCTGCCCGTCCACCTCAGCCACTACCGCCTCCGCCACTGCTACCGCCGCCACAACTGCTACCGCTGCCACTAGTGGATTCCCCACCACTGGGCAGACTGCTGCAGCCTGAGACCCATGGGCTTCCATCACGTGAGCTGCACTCTACCACTCGCCACGTGGATTTGTCTCCGGGCCAACCGACCAAACAGTTCCACACTCCCCGCTATCGGATTGCACATTCTTACAAACACACATCGGCATATTGGTAAGGCACCTCTGTTAGCTGGAGGAAATCTTAGCTGCAGATGGGAACTGGCCAGCCTCTCTCAAGCTAAGATTTGCCTCTCAGACCCAGCCCACACGACTGGCATCAAGCTAACATTCATGATATGACAGTTATCCCTTGGGTGCCCCCTCGGGAGTGTCTCAAAGTCCCTCTTAGCTTTTACAGCTGCTGTAAAAGTCCTGGCCCAAGCTGGGCACTTCCTCCAACGTTCCGGGAATGTCTCAGCTCCTAAAGGCCTTCCCGATGGCCTGGGTCTTTAGCCTAGCTGCGCCGTGTTGCTAATATCTTTTCAGGATGCTGAAAATTATATTTAGCAACTTCTCACCCACCCAATGGGCAATAACTTGTCTTCAGCCGTACCTCCAGGCACCCCACTGGGATGCCTCCTGGAAAATTTCAAGTCTCTAAAACTAGCGCCCAATTTGAGGTGGTCAAAGTTAATAAACCTCTGTAATAAGGTCTGGACTCAATATAAGCTAGACAATAACTCCAAATGGCCACCTAATGGCACCCTAGACCTGATTGTTTTAAGGGATCTTAATACATACTGCCAGCAATCCAGTAAATGGGATGAGGTTCTCTATGTTCAGGCTTTCATCTATCTTCACTCTAAACCCTCTCTCTGCTCTGCCTGTTCCCCATCCCAGCTTCTCTTAGCCATGAAACCTACCCACCTTCCACTAGATGGTATTAAGTTTGATCCCACTGACGAGTCACCCCTCATCCGCCGTTGACTGGTCGGGCCTGTGAAATCCCAAACTGCAGCCTCAGTCTCTCTCTCTCTCTCTCAACAGGTCCCGGAGTCTACTAACCCAACCTCCCCAGATCCCTCCTCTCCCTCTCTGCCGGCTACAGGTCATTCCAAACACCCTGAACTGGCGCCAACCTTTACCTATTACACGTTCTAAGGCCATAGCCAAACCCCCAAGTTCTCCTCCTCCGAGGACACCTGACCCAGCACCAGTCCTTCCTCTGAGGGAAGTGGCTGGAGTTAATGGTCTGGTTAGAGTACATGTTCCTTTCTCATTGAGTGAACTTTCTCAAATAGAAAGTAGACTGGGTTCCTATACTTCTAACTCCTCTAATTAAAGAGTTTCAGTACATCACTCAATCCTACAGCTTGACTTTCCATGATGTTCATATGATTCTTACTAACAATTTACTTCCTGATGAACGCAGGAGAGTCTTGGAAGAGGCAAGAGTGCATTCAGACCAAATTCACCAAACAGACAGAACATATCCAATTGGATCTGAGGCAGTACCTGATCAGGATCCTCAATGGAATTATAATTCCACAGGTGGTATTTTAGCCAGAGACAGGTTTGTTACATGCCTTATGGCTGGTCCCAGAAAGGCAGCCTTAAAGCCAGTAAATTTTGAAAAACTCCAAGAGGTTGTCCAGGACAAACAGGAAAATCCATCTCAGTTTTTAGAATGTATCACAAAGGCTTTATTACAGTACACTACTCTAGATCCCGAGAATCCAGAAGGTAAGCAACTTTTAATGACTTATTTATTTTCCCAGAGCTACCCCAACATAAGAGCTAAACTTAGGCACTTGGAGAGGGGGCCCCTAACTCCACAGGCGGAAGTCTTGGTGCTGGCCTTCAATGTGTACCATGGGAGAGATGAGAAAGTCCAAAAACAAAAGTACCACATGCTGGCAAAGGCTGTCTGACCAGCTCCAGCTACCACCCCAGGCCCTTGGCCTTCTAAGGCTAAAGTATCACCAACTCCTTGCTATAGATATGGTCAACAAGGTCACGGGCAAGGGATTGCCCCAACCCCCGCAAGCCAAGGGGACCATGTCCTATGTGTCATCGTGAGGGACACTAGGCTATCGATTGCCCTCAGGTCATGCAGAACAGATGGCCATCAAGCCCAGATACCCCTCCAGCAGACCTCCTAGGCTTGGCTATGGATGACTGAAGGGGCCGGAGCTCCCCCACCCGACAACACCCATCACCATCAGGGAGCCCCAGGTAACTATAGTGGTATGTGGGTGGCCCATCTCCTTCCTTCTGGACACCGGGGCCACTTACTTGGTCCTGATGGAGTTTTGGGGACCCACCTCACCCTCGTGTCTTCCCATAGTCGGGAAAGGAGGACAGCCTTACCTTCCTCATCAGACCCCACCACTTAGCTGCACTTTTAGAAATATACCCTTCACCCATTCCT
>BDUI01000786.1:6926-17736 GCA_002335545.1 Apodemus speciosus
GGTGGGTGGGTGGGCAGCATTATGGCTAACACAGGTCTGAAATTCCTGCTCAAGGGCTGGGAGGGGAAGGCACACTCATTGTGTCCTGGATTTCCTGGATGTTTTGGATACACTTTTTGTGTTTTGTATTTTCTTTGACTGTTGTGTCAATGTTTTCTATGATATCTTCTGCACTTGAGATTCTCTCTTCTATCTGTTGTATTCTGTTGGTGGTGCTTGCATCTATGACTCCTGATCTCTTTCCTAGGTTTTCTAACTACAGCGTTGTCTCCCTTTGTGATTTCTTTATTATTTCTTTTTCCATTTTTAGATCCTGGATGGTTTTGTTCATTTCCTTCATCTGTTTGATTGTGTTTTTCTGTAATTCTTTAAGGGATCTTTGTGTTTCCTCTTCAATGGCTTCTACCTGTTTACCTGTGTTCTCCTGTATTTCTTTAAGGGAGTTATTTATGTTCTTCCTAAAGTCCTCTATGATCATGAGAAGCAATTTTAGATCTGAATCTTGTTTTTCCAGAGTGTTGGTGTATCCAGGACATGCTTTGGTAGGAGAATTGGGTTCTGATGATGCCAAATAACCTTGGTTTCTGTTGCATATGTTCTTTTGCTTGCCTCTTGCCATCTGGCTATCTCTAGTGCTGCCTGCCTTTGCTATATTTGACTGGAACCTGTCAGTCCTGTGATCAGGGTTGTGTCTGAACTCCTGAGTCAAGCTGTATGTGATCTTGTGATTCTGGAATCCTGTGATCCTGAGGTCCTAGGTGTGTCTGAGCTCCTTGGAGTCAAGCTGCTTCTGGGACCCTGAGATTCTGGTATGACCAAGTCCCTGTGATCCTGTGATCCTGGGCATGTTAAAGCTCCTGGGAGTGGAGCTTCCTTTGGGTGTTGTAGGACTGGCTGTGGAGTTTGTGCCCAAGGTCTGCTCAGGGCACTGGCCCAGTCAGAAAGGAACCTGTATCACTGGTCAGGTGCAGTTCCTGTGTGCCTGGGTTCTGCTGGTTCCAGTTGACTTGTCTTCTTTTCCATTGTACTCGTTGCTTTCATTGTACAAGTCTTTTACGTTCTTGGTTGGATTTATTCTAGTGTTTTTGAGTTTATTGTGAGTGGCAATATTTCYCTGATTTCTTTCTCAGTATATTTGTCATTGGTATATAGGAAGGCTACTGATTATTTAATATTAATTCTGTGTTCTCTTACTTTGTTGAATGTGTTTATCAGCTGTAGGAATTTTCTGGTTTTTAGTGTTTTTCATGTATAGAATTATATCACTTTTAAATATGGATACTTTGATTTCTTCATTTCCTGTTTTACACACTTTATTTCCTTCTCTTCTCTTATTGCTCTAGCTGCGACTTCAAGCACTATAGTGGAGTTTTTAGTGTTTTTCATGTATAGAATTACATCACTTTTAAATATGGATACTTTGATTTCTTCATTTCCTGTTTTACACACTTTATTTCCTTCTCTTGCCTTATTTCTCTAGCTGTGACTTCAAGCGCTGTAGTGACCAGGAGTGAGGAGAGCAGGCATGTCTTGTCTCATAGATTTGATGTGTTGTTCTTTCATTTTCTTTTTTAAAATTTTTATTAAAGCTTCACTGATGTCTTGATGTTTCTTTCTTGCAGTTTTTAATATCTTGTCTTAATTCTGTGTTTTTTAATGTTTTAACTATAATATATTGTGAGGAGTTTCATTTCTGTTTTTGTCTACTTGGTGTTCTACAGGCCTCTTTACCTGTATGGGTATCTCTTTCTCTAAGCTTGTGAAATTTTCTATGATTATATTGAAAATGTTCTCTATGCCTTCATTATGTAATCTTCTATGTTCATAATTGTTTTTTCATGATGTTTCATACGGATTCCACATCTAGGGTTAAATTGTTCACTGAGGTCTTCCTTCCTTCCTTCCTTCCTTCCTTCCTTCCTTCCTTCCTTCCTTCCTTCCTTCCTTTGAGTTTCCTTTCTTTTTCAGTGGAGAAGTTTGCAGTGTTTAGGAAAGGACTTAGTAAGGTTAAGATGCCAGGTTTTTGTTTGTTGGTTTGGCCGATTGTCATAATTTTTGTGAACTTACCAGAAACCTAGACATACTTGGGAAAGAAAAATCTCAATTGGGAAAATGAACTACATCAAATTATCATGTAGTTCAGTCTGTGGGCATAATCTGACTGCTGATTGATTCGGGAAGGGCTAGCATACTGTGGTGGTGCTATCTCAGGGCAGGTGAGCCTGGATTGAATAAAGGTGACCGACTAAGCCAATAAAGAACATGATGTCTGCCTCAATTCCTGCCATCAGGTTCCTGCATTGGATCCCTATTCTGTCGCAACCTGGAAGATGTAATAAACCATTTCCTTTTAAAATTGTTTTTGGTCATGGCATTTATCAGAGAAACAGAGAGGAAAACTAGGACACTGGTGCAGGAAGTTCCAGAGTGGCGTGGGTACACCTAAGCAAGGGAAGCTAGCGGCTCCAACTTGCTGCAAGACGGGCTGTACTTAGAAATACATCCTTTGCTGCTGCAGGAGGCTAGAGAGAGCATGGTTTGTGGGCAATGTAGGTGGACCTAATCCATGGAAGGCCATGAAGGTTGGGCTCCTGGTGCAGAAAGTTCTTGGGCAGAAAATCAGGCCCAGGCAGGTGGTGCCAGATTGACATATTTGGTTTATGCCTGCTGTGCCTGCTGGACTCCTGGTGCTAAATTTCTGGGTGCTGTGTATGGGTTTGGGTCAGGTGCAGGAGGCTGGTACTCAGAAGTTGGTTCCCAGATGGTGTAGGAAATTTCTCACCTGCTTCAGGAGGATCCTGGGCAGTGCAGGTACATGTAAACAGGGCTAATTGGCACCCCCTACTTGTTATTTGTTTTCTTGCACCTCTGATTTTTACTGACTGCTTTTATTTGCACATATTTTTGTGGAAGTTTGAAGAATCCTTCTTGTTTTATTTATAATTTTTAGTAGAATATCTTATAATTTTTGTAGCAATCACTGAGGGTATTAAAATATTGTTATGTCACTTGCTGTAGTCTGTTGTATTAGTATTTTAACACTTCAAGTGAAGTGTGAAATCTTGCTTTGATTTTGGTGTCTTAACCTTCTTAACTCTTAAATATTATTTTCTTGGTAAGCAGATGGTACATTTTCACTTTTAGTTTGTTTTAGTTTGTATATGTTTATGTTTAAATTAGTACACAGAGTAATAGGTGGATAATGATGCTTCCTGAAGCCATAGGCCATTAAATGCAAATCCTATGTTAAGGTTTGGAAAATTTCATATGATTTAAAAAATATTCACTTTACATCCCACTCACTGCCTCACTCCCAGTCACTCCCCCCCACAATCCCCCCTCCCACCTCCCCTGCTCCTCTGAGCAGGTGGGGGCTCTCTGGGTATCTGCTTGCCCTGGCACTTCAAGTCTTTGCAAGGCTAGGTGCTTCCTCTCCCACTGAGGCYAGAMWAGGCAGBCCAKCTAGAAGAACATATCCCACATACAGGCAACAGCTTTTGGGACAGCCCCTGCTCCAGTTGTTCCGGACCCACATGAAGACCAAGCTGCACATCTGCTACATACTTGTGGGGAGTCCTAGGTCTAGCCTGTGTATTTCTTTGGTTGGTTACTCAGTCTCTGAGAGCCCCAAGGGTCCAAGTCAGTTGGCTCCTTTGGTCTTCTTGTGGAGTTCCTGTCCCTTTTGGGGCCCACAATCCGTCCCCCAACTCTTCATTAAAAGTCCCTACATGAATTGCTCCTGTCTAAAGGAAATATAGGGACAAAGAGTGGAACAGAGACTGAAAGAAAGGCCATTCAGAGACTGTCCCACCTAGGGATCCATCCCATATGCAAACAGCAAACCCAGACACTATTGCTGATGCCAAGAGTTGCTTGCTGACGGGAGCCTGATACAGCTGTCTCCTGAGAGGCTGTGCCAGTGCCTGACCAATACAGATGCAGATGCTCACAGCCAAATATCGGACTGACCACAGGGACCCCAATGGAGGAGCTAGGGGAAGGAATGTTGGAGCTGAAGGGGTCCGCAACTCCATAGGAGGAACAACAATATCAACCAACCAGGGACTAAACCACCAACCTCTGCTACATATGGCTCCAGCTGCATATGTAGCAGAGGATGGCCTTATTTGGCATCAAGGAGAGGGGAGGACCTTGGTCCTGTGAAGGCTTGATGACTCAGTGTAGGGGAATGCTAGGGTGGTGAGGTGGGAGTGGGTGGGTAGGTGGGGGAGCTGCTTTCATAGAAGCAGAGGGAGGCAGGATGGGAGAGGGGTTTGTGGAAGGGAAACAAGGGAAAGGAGATAACACTTGAAATGTAAATAAATAAAATAACCAATAAAAACAAACAAACAACAAACAGAGTCCCCATGCTCCACCCACTGTTTGGCTGTGGGTGTCTGCATCTGTCTGAGTCAGCTGCTGGGTGGAGCCTCTCAGAGGACAGCCATGCTAGACTCCTGCCTGCAAGCAAAACAGAATGTCATTAATTATGTCAGTGATTGGTGCTTGCCCATGGGATGGGTCTCAAATTGGGCCAGTTATTGGTTGGCCATTCCCTCAGTCTCTGCTCCATTTCCCATTCCTGCATTTTTGTAGACAGTATAAAATTTGGGTCAAAATTTTGTAGGTGGGTAGGTGTCCTTATTTGTCCACTGAGGTTTCTGTCTGGCTACAGGAAGTGGCCTCTTCAGATTCCTTATCTTCAATACTGTGAGTCACAGCTAAGGTCACCCCTATTGATTTTTGGGTGCCTCACTTATCCCATGTCTCTGTCATGTCCTAGAGATGCCTCCCCCTTCGACCTCTCCAGTCTCATCAGTTGCAGATTTCCATTCATTCTTATTGTCATCTGGCTATATCTCCTGTCCCTCCCCACATATGACCTTGAACCCCCCAATTCCCTTCCCCATCCCCTCTCCCACTCAGTTCCCTCCCTCCATCTGCCTCCTGTGACTATTTTATTCCCCCTTTTAAGTGACATTCAAGCATCCTCACTTGTGCCTTCCTTCTTGTTTAGTTTCTTTTGGGTCTGTAGAGTACAGCATGGGAATCCTGTATTTTATAACTAATATTTATTTATAAGTGAGTACATATCATGCATGGCCTTTTTGGGGGGGTCTGGGATACCTCACTCAGGATGGTATTCTCATTCCATACATTTGCCTGCAAAATTTATAATGTCTTTGTTTTTAATAGCTGAATAGTATTCCATTGTGTAAATGTACCACATTTTCTTTAACCATTCACAGGTTGAGGGATATCTAGGTTCTTTGCTGTTTCTGGCTATTATGAATAAAGCTGCTATGAGCATAGTTGATTGTCTTGTGTGATGTTGGAGCATCTTTGGAGTATATGTCCAGGCGTGGTATAGTTCGGTCTTGAGGTAGAACTATTCCCAGTTTCCTAAGAAACTGCCAAATTGATTTCCAGACTGGTTGTATAAGTTTTTACTTCTACCAGCAATAGAGTAGTGTTCCCCTTGTTCCACATTCTCACTAGCATGTGCTGTCTTCTTAGTTTTTGATCTTAGCCATTCTGACTGGTGTGAGGTGAAATCTCAGAGTTGTTTTGATTTACATTTCCCTGATGACTAAGGCTGTCACGCATTTCTTTAGGTGCTTCTTGACTGTTCTATATTCCTCTGTTAAATCTGTTGAGATCTGTACTCCATCTCTTAATTGGGTTATTTGTGTTGCTGGTGTCTAACTTCTTGAATTCTATAAATTTTGTATATTAGTCCTCTGTCATATATAGGGTTGATGAAGATCCTTTCTCAATCTGTAGGCTGCCATTTTGTCCCATTGACAGTGTCTTTTGCCACACAGAAGCTTTATAGTTTCATGAGGTCCCATTTATTAATTGTTGATACTCGAGCCTGAGCCACTGGTGTTCTGTTCAGCAACTTGTGTCCTGTACCAATGTGTTCAAGCTATTTCCCCCTTTCTTTTCTATGAGATTTAGTGTATCTGGTTTTATGTTGAAGTCCTTGATCCACTTGGATTTGAACTTTGTGCAAGGTTATAAATATGGAACTATTTACATTCTTCTACTTATAGACATCCAGTTAAACCAGCACCATTTGTTGAAGATGTGTTCTTTTTCCATTGTATGGTTTTGGCTTTTTTATCAAAAATCAAGTGTCCATATGTGTGTGGGTTTATTTCTGGGACTTTGATTCAACTTCCTTGATCTATGTGTCTGTCTCTATACCAATACCATGTGGTTTTTATCACTATTGTTCCAAAGTATAGCTTGAGGTCGTGGATGGCGATTCCTCCTGGAGTCCTTTTATTGTTCACATTGTTTTGGCTATGCTGGGGTTTTTGCTTTTCCATAAGAAGTTGAGAATTGCTCTTTCAAGGTCTACTCTGACATCCCTCAGTGATGGATTGTGACATGGAATTGTAAGAAAAATAGAGTCATCCCCTAAATTCTTTTTTTCTGAGACAGGGTTTCTCTGTGTAGCCATGACTGTCCTGGAACTCACTCTGTAGACCAGGATGGCCTCGAACTCAGAAATCCGCCTGCCTCTGCCTCCCAAGTGCTGGGATTAAAGGTGTGCACCACCACCTCCTGGCTTTAAATTTTTATAATTATTATTTTATCTCAAGTAAGATAAACCCAAGTAGAAAAGGGGGCAATTAAAAAAGTTTTATCTTTTTAATTAAAAAGTAGCAAATACTTATGGTATACAATGTGATGTTTTAATTCACATGAGCATAGTGTAATAATCAAAGTTGGCTAATTAAACTATATCATTTAAAATCATTTCACTGTGGTAAAAGTATTTCAAATCAACTTTTTATCATCATCATTATTATTAAATATTTATTTTTATCTTACGTATATGGATATTTAATTTTTCCATTTATTTATTTATTTATTTATTTATTTATTTATTTATTTATTCACTTTACATCCTGATCACAGCCCCCCTCCCTCCTTTCCCCCAAGTCCCACCCTACCACCCTCCTTTTCCCATTACCCCCTCAGGGTACCAACATGCTCTGGTACCTCAAGTAGCATCTCTGACTTGTCTGGGGCCACACAAGGCATCTCAGCTAGGAGAAAGGGATTGAAGTCAGGCAACAGAGCCTGAGTCATAGTCGGCCCCTACTCTAATTATTAGGAGACTTACATGAAGACCAAACTACACATCTGCTACATATGTGTAGGGGACCTAGGTCCAAACTATGCATGCTCTTTGGTTGATGGTTCAGTCTCTGTGAGCCCCCATGGGCCCAGGTTAGTTGCTTCTGTAGGTCTTCTTGTGATGTCCTTGATCCTCTCTGGCTCCATCAATCCTTCCCCTGACTTCCACAAGATTCCCAGAGCTCTGCTTAATGTTTAGCTGTGGAACCGTTCATCTGTTTCCATAAGCTGCTGAGTGAATCCTTGCAGATAACGGTTGTGTTAGGCTCCTGTCTGCAAGCATAGCAAAGTATTATTAATAGTGCCAGAGGTTCGTTTCAAGTTGAGCCAATCATTGGTTAGACATTCCCTCGAGCTCTGCTCCATCTTTATCCCTGTACATCTTCTAGGCAGGGCAAATTTTTTTGTTGTAGGCTTTGTGGATGGGTTGGTGTCCCCCTGCCTCCACCGGAAGTTCTGTCTTGCTACAGGAAGTGGCCATTTCAAGCTCCATATCCTACACTGCTAGGAGTCTCAGCTAGCGTCATTCTCATAACCTCCCAATAGCCTCCCCTATCCAAAGACTATTGCTTGTCCCAGAGATGCCCACCACATTGATTTTATCTTCTTTCTCTCTCAGCCCTTTCCTCCTTCCCCAGACCCTCACTCTCCCTACACCTGATCCCCAACCTCTCTCCATCTCCCACCCAGTTCCTTTTCTCTGTCCACCTCTGATGTCTGTTTTATTTCCCCTTCTGAATGAGATTCAAGCATCCTCCCTAAGGTAGGCCCTCCTTGTTGATTAGCTTCTTTTGGTCTGTGGATCTTAGCATGATTATCCTGTATTTTATAGCTAATATGATTTATGAATGAAGAGGTCAGCTCACAGCCATTGGTAAATTCCACCAGGCACCCCTCCCCTCCTGGAAGAGACAGGTCAGAGAGAACTTAGGCTGGAAAGAAGAGGCTAATTAAGCCCCTACTACATCATTTCCTGAAGACCAATCAGTTTAAAGGGCACACTGTTGTGCCAATCATATTTTGCCTAGTTGCTGATGCTCTGTTCTGCCCCTGGAAACTGTATAAAAACTCTCCTTTGGGTGCAGGATGATGACCTCAGCATGCTGGAACAATAAATTCCTCTTGCTTTTGCATAGATTCCGGGCTTCAAGTTGTTCATTGGGGTGGGTGTGGGGGTGGGTGTCCCTGGTAAGCTAAGGCTCGTCAGAGTCTTACATGAAGACATACCATGTGTGCCTTTCTGGGTCTGAGTTACCTCACTCATGATTATACTTTCTAGTTCCATTCACTTGCCTTCAAATTTTATGATGTCCTTGATTGTTTTTATTTTTTGATTTACTTATTTTATGTATGTGAGTACACTGTCCATCTCTTCAGACACATCAGAAGAAGGCATCTTATTCCATTACAGGTGGTTGTGAGCCACGGCATGGTTGCTGGGAATTGAACCCAGGACCTCTGGAAGAGCAGACAGTGCTCTTAACCACTGAGCCATCTCTCCAGCCCTCAATGTTCTTCTTTATAATAGATGAGTAGTATTCCATTTTGTAAGTGAACCACATTTTCTCTATCCATTCTTTGGTTAAAGGATGTCTGGGCTGTTTCCAGTTTCTGGCTATTATGAATAAAACTGCTATGAACATAGTTGAGCAAGTGTTTCTGTGATATGATAGAGCATCCTTGGTGTATATGTCCTAGGAGTAGTATAGCTGGGTCTTGAGGTAGAACTATTCCCAGTTTTCTGAGAAACCACCAGATTGATTTCCAAAGTGGTTGTACAATTTTGAACTCCCACCATTAATGAAGGAGGTTATCCTTTGTTCTACACCATAGCCAGAATGTGCTGCTGCTTGAGTTTTTGATCTTAGCCATTCTGATGGGCATAAGATGAAATCTCAGAGTTGTTTTGACTTGAATTTACCTGATGACTAAGGAAGTTGAACTTTTCTTTAAGTGCTTCTAAGCCATTAAGATTCCTCTGTCTAGATTTAGCTCTGCACCCCATTTTAATTGGGTTATTCTAGTTATTGATGTTTCATTTCTTGGGATCTTTATATACTTTGGATATTAGTTCTTTGTTAGATGTAGGCTTGGTGAAGATCCTTTATAATTTTGTATCACTATGAGATTTTTGTTTTGCTGTTATCATGCAAGATTTTAGGATTTTAGTCAAAAAWTTCCATATATTTTCATAAAATCAACCTATGATTTATCCCTACTGTCTTTGCTAATATTATCATCACACTGAAACTTAATTATTATTCTTCATTTTATTTTGATGTACAAAAGAAACTATCATTAGCATTATACAAATAAATTTAATTGAATTTATTTTTGTTTTTATTTTATGTATGTGGTTGTTTAATTTTTAAAGTGGTAGAAAAGAAAGGCTTTGAAGGGGTCAAGGACACAACAAGAAGAGCTACAGAGTCAACTAACCTGGGCCCTTGGGGACTCACAGAGACTGAACCACCAACCAAACAGCATGCATGGTCTGGACTTGGGTCTCCTACACTTACATAGCAGAAGTACAGTTTGGTCTTCATGTGGGTCCCCTAATGACTGGAGAAGGAGATAGCTCTGATTCTGTTGCCTGCCTCTGGGTCCCCTTCTCCTAGCTGGGCTGCCTTGTCTAGTTTCACTGGGAGAGAATGTGTTTAGTCTTCTGGGACTAGATGTGCCACGTTGGCGTGGTACCCAAGAAGGTCTGCTCCTTTTCCTCAGAGAAGGAAAGGGATAATGTGGGAGGGGGTTATGAGGGTGGAACTGGGAAGAGAGAAGGGAGGTTGTAAAGTGAATAAGTAAATTAATGAAAAAAGAGGGTTTTATAATTAGGGTGTGAGATGGGGAAAATACAGTAGGAGGGAGGAGAGTAAATCAAAAGTAAAAATGTCTGAAAAAGCCATAAGGAATCATATTATCATTAACTATCTACCTAAAATCACCAATTCATGTACTTCTGTGCATAAATACACTATATAGTTCAAAGGAAAAAAATCATTTGTGTTGACAATACTTCCTTTAAGAGCCAAAGTTCATCTAACAAAAATTCCAACACCAGATATGAGTAGCTCTATTTAGAGTTGTTGGTCAGAGTTTTTAAGAGACTACTAAAACATTTATTGCTCTTGGTTGTTCCTCAATGGATATAAAGTAAGTCCCCATTGTTTAAGACAGTATGCATTTGACACACAGGACCCAGAAACCTTTATCCTGGAACTTACCAGAATGTCTGCTCTTGAGGACTAGCTTTCATGGCACCAGAATACCCCATGCAAGTTTCCAAAGGTGGGAAGCAACTCAGATCCCTACTCAGCTATGATGCCTATGAACCACAAAAATGACCAACACTTTGGTCTTCCTTTTTCTTGAGCTTCATGTAGTCTGTGAGTTGTATCTTGGGCATTCTGAGTTTCTGGGCTAATATCCACTTATCAGTGAGTACATACCATGTGTGTTCTTTTGTGATTGGGTTACCTCATTCAGGATGATATTTTCTACTTCCATCCATTTGCCTAAGAATTTCAGGAATTCATTGTTTTTAATACCTGAGTAGTACTACATTGTGTAAATATATCACATTTTCTGTATCCATTCCTCTGTTGAGGGACATCTGGGTTCTTTCCAGCTTCTGGCTATTATAAATAAGGCTGCTATG
>BDUI01000786.1:25493-43370 GCA_002335545.1 Apodemus speciosus
TCCTTGATCCACTTGGAGTTGAGCTTAGTACAAGGAGATAAGAATGGATCAATTCTCATTCTTCTGCATGTTGACCTCCAGTTGAATCAGCACCATTTGTTGAAAAGGGTATCTTTTTTCCACTGAATGGTTTTAGCTCCTTTGTCAAAGATCAAGTGACCATAGGTGTATGGGTTCATTTTAGGGTCTTCAATTCTATTCCATCGATCTACCTGACTGTCACTGTACCAATACCTTGCAGTTTTTTTTTTTTTATCACTATTGCTCTGTAGTACTGCTTGAGGTCTGCAATACTTATTCCCCCAGAAGTTCTTTTATTGTTGAGAATAGTTTTAGCTATCCTGGGTTTTTTGTTATTCCAGATGAATTTTAGATCTTCTGAGTTCTTCTTCAATTTCTTTCTTCAGAGACTTGAAGTTCTTGTCATACAAATCTTTCACTTGTTTGGTTAGAGTCATACCAATACTTTATATTGTTTGTGACCACTGTGAAGGATGTTGTTTCCCTAATTTCTTTCTCAGCCTGTTTATCCTTTGAGTATAGTCTCCTGTATTTCTTTAACAAGTTATTTATGTCCTTCTTAAAGTACTATATCATCAACATGAGAAGTGATTTTAGTTTAGATCTGAATCTTGCTTTTCTGGTGTGATGGTATATCCAGGACCTGGAATGGTGGCAGAATTGGGTTCTGATGATGACAAGTTGCATTGGTTTCTGTTGCTTATGTTCTTGCTTGCCTCCTTCCATCTGATTATCTCTAGTACTACCTGCCCTCACTGTATCTGACTGGAGCCTGCCCTTCCTGTGATCCTGGTTGTGTCAGAACTACTCAGAATCCAGCTGTCTCTGTGGTCCTATGATTCCAGGATCCTGTGATCCTGATATCTTGGGTGTGTCAGAGTTCCTGGGAATCAAACTGCCTCTGGAGCCCTGTGATCCTTGAGTGACCAAGTACCTGGGATCCTATGATCCTGGGTGTGTTAGCGCACCTAGGAGTGGAGCTTCCTCTGGGTGTTTTGGGACTGGCTGCCAAGTTCGTGCCCAATGTAAACCAGCCCAGACAAGAAGGTCAGGAGGGGTTCCTTTGTCCCTGGATCCCTCTGGTCCCAGTTAGGCCTGGTTGTGTGGGACAGATGTTGTGTCCTCCTCACTTCTGATGCTATGATCCTGTGCATGTTAGAGCACCTGGGAGTGGAGCTTCTTCTGAGTGTTATGGGACTTGGCTGCAGAGTTTGCCCCCAAGTTTCCCTACAATCTTTTTGTTTAGTTCAGTTTTGCCTACAAGTATGTCTATGCACAATATTTTAGCAGTGCCCACATAGGCCAGAGGGCTTTGGATCTCCTGGAACTGTAGAGAGTTGTGAGATGACTTGTAGGTTTGGAGAATTGTACCCAGGCTCTTTGGAAGAGCAACGAGTGCCCTACCACTATCTAGCCCCATGATAAGCTATTATTAGGTATTATTACAATGCTGTGAAATTTATCAGCAGACCCCTCCTATCTGAAATATCTTTATTGTCTAACCTCTATTCTCCACTGTAGGGTAATTTAAAGTTGGAATCCTCAGGGTTAGCAGATGAAAGGATTAAGAAAAATAGTTTGAAATGAATGAAAACAACTGTGAACAATTTTCTGTACAAGGTCAAATCCTGCCTCAGAGTTCTGGGAAGCCAGTTAGAACATTTCTGGGAATTGGCATTTGAGACTTGTTGAAATTAACTACTGGGTTGATTTCTTATTCTGCTTTTCTAAAGTCTATATAGTCTACATTTGGCCAACATGGAGCCTATATAAATGATTTGTTCAAATGTCACAATATGCTTTTGTTCAGTAAACACAACCCCAATAAAACACCATTGAAGCAGTCATCAAATGAATAAATTGAGAAATAACACCACATTCGAATAAAAATAACACCATTTTCAAGAGTAACACTGAAAAATCCTGAAATAAAAATCTCATTTTATACTGTTTGTTTCTTCCAGGATGTTGTGAGTTTTAGTTTTTCTACTATATTTTTTCCTACAAGTCTTGTTTTTTAGATTTAATAAGTGATAAAATAATATAAAACATTTTCATATTCCTATTAAATTGTGAAAGAGAAGGAAATGGTTAACCATTGAACACTGCTATGTGTGAAGAACCTTATACAATGCCCTGAAGTTCTTCCCAGAGTGCCAGGAAGTGGGAATTACAAACCCTTCAGAGATCACTACTCTGATACTCTTTAGCTGAGGGGTTTTATAGCTTGACCAAGGTCGCATGGTTACTAAGTTGAGAAGGAACAACTTCAACAAATTGAAGTCCACATGTCCTAGACTGTATAACTCTTGTGTTTAGCGCCTATGTTCACGTTTGCCTCATAGAATGGTTTTCAGGACTCAACTAGATAAATTAAGATAGAGAAAATAAGAGAGCTGCTAAAGCAATGCAAATAGTAGTCGCAGTTAATGGAAGGAAAGTGTGTGTGATTACCAACTGTTGAGACTGAATTCAGGTATGTGTAACAACTGGGCTACGCCTGACTCTTGGAACCAGGTGCTAGGCATGCTTTCACCTCATTTGTTTTTCATTCTCTTGGAATTTTGAACTTTCTTTTTTTTCTCTTTCCACTTGATGAGGAGATGAGGCTCAGAGCAGTAACACACTTTGCTCCAAGTCACAGCTTGGAAACTACAGAACTTGGGCCCAGATTTATGTGACTCTTAAGCATAGACTTAACACTTCATCTTCTCTTGTCTCTGTGATTTTAACATTAAATTACCCAAGGCTTTTACTTTCATGTGTTACTCCAAAGCTGCACTGCCAAAATAATACCCTACAATTACTAGGAAACAGTTCATATGAGTTTACTTCAGGTTCCAACTACCAAGAGTTTTGATTGTAATGACAAATTACCAAGGGCCATAATAGCGTAATTGTGAAAGTTAGGTTTAATTGTTCGATAAAATGAATATATACTTGTATTAAATCCTTGTCAACTATCTTTTGACTGTAAAATGTGATTGTAGAAAAGTTTAGAAATTCGTTTGGATATAGCTGTTAGAACATGCTCAGAATTCAAAGGAGTACCCCAAGCTATGGTTCAGAGAAGTTTCCATATTGAACTTTTAAAAAAATTAATGAACTGACTTTATATCCTGACTTCAGTTTCCTACCTTCTCTGCCCCCAATCCAATCCTATTACTCTTCAGAAAAAAGGATATCTTCCAATGTTATCAACAAGCTCTGGCATATCAAGTTGAACTAAGACTAGGCACATCTTCTCCTATTGAAGGTAGTAGATAAGGCAGTCCAGTTAAGGGAAAGGGAAACAAAGGCAGGTAACATTCAGAGACAGCCCCTGCTCCTGCTGTTAGGAGTCCTGCCTGAAGAGCAAGCTATACACCTGTAACATATTCACATTGAACTTTTAAAAATAACTTATTTATTTATGATTATAGATGTTTTGGATGCATGTACATTTGTACACCAAAGGGGTTATGAAATCTTATAGGATTACAGTTATAGACACTGTAGGCCACTATGTGAATAGTGAGAATTGAACTCAGGACCTCTAGAAGAAAACCAGTGCTCTTAACTGCTGAGCCATCTCTCCAGTCCTCCACAGTGATTTGGAGGGCTTTTATGATCGGCACAATTAAGTGCTGGATAGTGAGCTGTTTGAGTGGGAAGCAGAATCAATTCATAGGTAACTGGTTATTCTTTCCCCACTACGTTTATGGGTGAAGAACAATGATCAAATGCAAAGACTACTAAAGTTAATAAATACAGTTTATTTATACAGAAAGCAATAAATGAAAATGGGATGGCAACAAATGTTTAATGAAGAAATCTTACCTTCCCAGAGTAGCTCTGCCAGGATAGAAATAAGTCTAATGCACAGTGTAGTTGAATAATAACTCCTGGTTACCAGATGGCTTTTTAGTAAGAAAAAACAGTATTCTCTAAAATGAAAGGCCACAGAGCAACATGCCAATCAGAAAAATATGAATGCCGTAGAGGATGGGAACATTGGTAGAATGTTTGCCTAGCATGTAGGAAAACTATGGGTTTGATTTTCAGTACCTTATATCTTTATAATATTGACTTTCTTTTCAGTATATAATGAATGTTGCCTTTAATCACAATTTATTTGATACTTACAGAATTATGACAGCCAGGCTTTCTCTGGCTAATGTTTGAATTATTTATTTTTTCCATTTTTAATAATAAAGTTACAATTTTGTGTCCTTTTATGTTTTTAAATTTTATAACACATTTATTTTGTGTGCATGTATGTGTATGTCTATGAGGTCAGAGGACAACTTGTGGGAGTTGGTTTCTTTCCTTCCACCATGTGGGTCCTAGGAATTGAACTCGCAAGAGCAGGTTTGGCTGCAAGCACCTTCATTGGGTAATCCATCTCACCAGACCTGAAACTTTATATTAAAGGTATATGTTTCTAATTCCTTTCGGTATAAAGTTAAGAGAAGGACTCCTGAGATTATAGGTGGTTATGTTTAATATTTTGAAGAGTTGCCAAGCTGGCTCTCACATTCCATTAATCTCTCTGTACAGTGAGAGACACTATATTAGTGTCTTATCACCTGTGACTTTGTAGTAAAATTTAAAATTGGAAAGAATGTCTTTTAACTCCATTTTCTTTTTTGAGAGTCATTCTTCCTCTCATTTGGGTTAATTTAGGAACATATTGGAGACTAGTTGTATAGACCACCAGCAGAACAAACTGTAGGGTACAAAGCTCTTGCTTCATTCTCCAGACTCCTCTTCCTTCAAATTAATAGTGATAGAAATTGGCCTACTGATACTTGCTTATACATTTTTTGAGACAGGGTTTCTCTGTAGTCCTGGCTGTCCTGGAACTTACTTTATAGACCAATCTGTTCTCAAACTCAAAGATCCACTTGCCTGTGCCTGTGTTGGGATCAAAGGTATATGCTACCACCCAGGTATTTTCATTTGTTGTACTTGAAAGAATACCCTAGAGTTTCTGAAATACATATATGGATTACAGGACTGTAATACAAATTATTTTGCAATATCCACATAGAAACCTTAGACCACCTTTGTTTTATTATTTTTATTTAATAAGCATTCTCTAAAGAAATATTACTGTTGCATATGAAGTGAAATTTTTTTATATTAGCACACTTGAGCCCATTCTCTTTTCCTCATTTGTTTCCTGCATTTGTATTGCTATGTTGGATCCTTTTCTTCTGTTTGTAGAGTTCCCTGTATTCTTTTATGCATTGCAGGACTTTGAATGACTGTGTAAGTCCTAGAAATTTCGTTCATCATATGATTGTTATGATGTAGTCATGTTTAAGCAGTTAGCCCCACAGGAGTCTTTCTTTGCTGTGAGTTATTGCATTGTACCTCAAAGCAGAGTCAGATGATTTTCTGTTTTGTTTTTCTAAACATGAGTTTACTTAGATTTCTTTTCTTTTCATTTTGCTTAACATTTTTTTCATTAACTTGTTCTCTCATATATTACATCCTGTCCATAGTTTCCCTCTCTCCCTTTTCTCCACCTCCTCCACCTCCTTCCCCATCTGCTCCCCCTCTGGGTTCCTTCAGCACAGAGCAGGCCTCCCAAGGATATCAATCAAACATGGCATATCAAGTTGCAAGATTAAGCACCTCTCCTTATATGAAAGTTGGACAAAGCAACCCAGTAAGAGGACAAGGGTCCCCAAAGCAGGCCAAAGCATCAGAAACAGCCCCTGATCCCTCTGTTAGGAGTCCCACAAAACCACCAAGCTATACATATATAACACATAAATAGATGGCCTAGATCAGACCCATGCAGGCTCCCTGATTGTTGGTTCAGTCTTAGTGAACCCCTGTGGCCACAAGTTAGTTGTCTTTGTAGGCTTTCTTGTGGCATCCTTGACCCCTCTGGCTCCTACAGTCCTTCTCCCCCTCTTCAGCAGGATTATCCAAACTCTGCCTAATGTTTGGCTCTGGGGTCTCTGCATCTCTATCCATCAATTGCTGCATGAATTCTCTCTGATGAAAACTGGGTTAGGTACCAATCTACAAGTATAGCAGAGTAACATACCATTAGGTATCATCTCATTGACTTTTGAAAAGGGCATGTGCCTTTCACATTCAATTGTAAGCGATGTGAATATAGTAAGAACTTTCTCTTTTTTGATTACTGTCAATTGTCTGACAGTTAATAGGTTACTCATAAATAAATGATTGAGATAATGTCTATGAAGACCTTTTCATTTGGTAGGCATTCAATAAAATGTTAGCTTCCTTTCATAATCTTAAAGCTTTGATCTGTTAAGTGCTTACCACACTAAAGTGGAGGTTAAAATTCATGACTGTTATGGTGGCTTTTTGAATGTCTCAGAATGGAGGCATCCATAGACAGTGTCAAGAACTTCTACAGTGCAGTGGTAGTAGTGGGAGGGAGGAGGCTGATTTCAAACTACACCAGGTTTGTAGGAGCTCAGCTTGATCAGAGAGTTTAGAGTATTCATTCTTTTGGTTTGGAGAAGTGKGTTGTATCAGTGGATGATTTGAGAAGGAACCACATTTGCTTTCAGTTGCTGAGGCAAGGTAAGTGGTCATTTTGCTATTTCTAAATTACAGGTAGAGGATGCAGTGATTGTGATCAAAGACCTCTGCAAGAATCTTCAGATGAACCAATGCACTGAGAGAACATAGTACAAAAAGTGCAGCATAAAATGACTATAGAGATAAAAGGGACAACACAGGTCACCACTCTGTACAAGTTAGATTACAAGACTTTTGACACAAACAGTAGCAGTATACAAGTAACCTGACTGGATATGCATGTCAGGCTCTTAAAAAGCTGTTAGTTGCTGCATCCCTGCACCATAAATTCAAGAGTCCCATTTGTAGGGGATAGCTAGATACAAATCAGCTAGCTACTGTGGTTATCAATTGTGACATAAATGGAGAGAGCAAAGAGTTTATGCTTGGTCATCTTTCAAAAAGTGATCAAAGAAAAGTCCATTGGCTTCTCCGAAGTTCTTGTTATTCTTCCTGAAAGCTGTGGCTTAGAAGATAAATATCATATTGTTTCCAAAGATATTATATAATAACAGATAAGGTGATAGGAATTTTTGAGCCGTTCAAAAGCTATGGTTTTACTATAGTTTAGCAATCGTATTTGCTCCCCAGCTTGGGAACTAAGTAGGAGCCCTCCTCCTACTTCTCCCCATAGTTTGACATATAAGTACAATACTTTATAATGCAGCCACTTACCATTCATTTCCATATTTGCATCTCCCAGAATCATTTAGGATGGACTTTGAGTCCCAATTTTGTGGAAACCAAAAGTCTGAGTCCTCCCATTCAACCCTGCCAATTCAGGAGATGTGTTGATTAGTATTTGTTGAACCATTTTAGACATCTACACAAACAATTGACAATTTAAAAGTTTTGGTTTTCTAAAAAGAAAATGACTGTATATTTTTGAGCTTCTTTTCTGGGTCAAAAGACTCACTTTCTCAAATATTTAATTAGACTTGTGTGTAGTAACTGTCTTGAACTCTGCTTTCATCTGAGAAATCCTGTCAGAATAAAATACATCTTAGAATAAAAATATCAAAAAAATACAGGTAGAGGTGTCTTTCTTGACTTTGTAATTTCCTGTAGAGATAGCTTTCCTAATCAAGTGAAAGAAATGAGTGGCAAGGAAGGCCAGACTTCAGAGTAAAAAGGGCAACCATGATTATGAATCCATTGCTGAGCCACGTTTTCCTCCTATGATGTTGCTCACTTTCCTTGTATTAAATATTTTCTGATTTTATTGGCAGTGAACTACTAGATAAAAGGAATAGTCAGTCTTGGTCATTTTGTTTATTTGCATGATTCATTTTTTCATATGGAAATTGAATTGTCAGTAGTATGTCATCAAAAGCTTGGTAAGGTGGAAAAAGCATCAGGCCTACAGAATTGGCTTTGTTTCTTTTTTAGAGACCAAGGTGCTGAGGTCACTGATTCCCAGACAACTATTTCTCATTCTTGACATTATTGTTTTAGTGCTAACACATTTTGTTTTTATTCATCTCTTTTTCTCAATTTTAATAACTGAACATTCACCTGAAGATTCATTTTATTCAATGATTTTTTTAAAAAAGATTTTTACCTTGTGTATATACATTTTAAATATTCGTTTAAGTTTGTGTTACGGTGCTTCACTTTCATGCATATCTATGCACCACATGCATGCCATGCCTGAGTAGCCCAGAAGATGGTGGAGGATCCCCTGAGACTGGACTTACAGATATTGACAGCTGCTAGGTTGGTGTTGGGAATCAAACCTAGATTCTCTGCAAGAGTATCAAGTGTTCTTAACCACTGAGATATCTCTACCTTCCCCTTGTATATATACTTTAATTTATCCAATCAAATCCATATGATCAAGTGATACTCATTGGTTATTGCTCATGAGCTAAGTACTCTGGTCTAGGAACCTGGGAAAGAATAGAGAATAGAATGGCCCAAACTCTTAATTTCACAGAACAGGCAGAGCTTTATATATCAGGGAGACAGATTTTAACAAAATAGGAAGTGTATAAATATACTGGTGATAAGTATTCTGGGATAAAGAAAGCGAGTGGGATGGAGTGATCATGTGGTGTATGGGAGAGGATATCATTTGGTAATCTATGGAGAAGGGAGACCTCACTGAAAAGGCACCATTTGAATGATGATGTTCCAGGAATGAAACAAGCAGATAAATAAGGAAAAGAATATTCCCAGGTTAGGTAGGATAGTCAGTGCAAAGGCTCTGACTTGAGTCTATGTTGGCCAAGTTGCCCAGACACTACATCTAGAGAGAGGGAGGAATATTCTCACAGGAGACAGTGTTAGGGCCCATACAACGATCTAGATTATGGAAGGTCTTATAGGCCAATATGAGGACTTGAGTTGTTATTTTTCAGAGAAATGATTCATACTATAGTGATCATTCTGTCTCACAGAATGAATGGTCAAGAGCAGAGACAGACCAATGAAAATGCTGTCCCTAATATTTGGTGACTATATCAGGGTGATATAGAGGAGGACAGGAAAAACAAGAGGATTCTGGTTGTAATCTGAAAATACCGCAGATGCATTTTTACAGATCTCACTGATGAGGCATACAGTGTGCAAAGAAAAGATGTAAATGTCTATTGATATACTGAAGTGGCAGTAATGAGGAGGTAGCTGCAATCAATTATCTGTCTCCTAGACAGTATGTCTCTATTTGGGTATTGCCTGTGATAGAGAGAATTAAAGACAGAAGACAAAGGAAACTACTGAAAGTGTAAGCACAAAGTAAAACAGACCCAAAATTGAGTCTGCAGCTCTGTGGTAGAACACTTGGGTGGTGTCTTTGAAGTCTTGGGTTTAAGTGTCAATAGCACAAAGGGAAAGAAGAGAAGATGTCCAAAGACTGGGGCCTTCTAATAGTTTAAAGGCCAAGTGGATATAGGATAACTAGGAGAGGTCATTGAAAAAGAGAAGCCACTTTGGGGATCCAAGAGGACCCAAGTGTGAGCCAGAGAGAATGGGTGGAGAACCAAGTTTGCTTCTAGAAATTCCACCACTCCATTAGGCCTTGACTCCTCCCTGGTGTGAAGGCCGTCCCAGGCAACTGTCTTTCAGTAACTCTCAATTTGTCTTCAAAGTTTGGTGGGAGATAATTTCCTCATAGTTTGCTTGACTATAAGGTGGTGCCAGGGAGATGATATCAGTGGCTGGCCATGTGTCAAAGCAAACATTACAACAGAACCAATTTTTATTTTAGCGAGTGCAGTACTTTATGATTAAGACATTGCTGCTTTCCATCCCCAGGATGGGTCAATTTGGAATGGCGCCATTTTTTTTCTGTATGTGAGGGAACGGAGCAGTATGAAATGGGATAGAGTTAGGAAGTTTCACACTGGGGAGGCAAGGCTAACTGGTTGAACATATGATACCATTTGTTTTGACATTCAACAACAGGTCACATAAAACTAGTCTCAAGGGCTACTTTCATTTTGTCACCATTAAATGTGATGTCACCACTGACAACTTAGAAGCATTCAGAATGTAAACAAAGTATATAGAAAATAAAAAAAATAAAAAACAAAAACAAAACAAAACAAAAAAAGAAGCAGATTCCATGTCCCTGCTTGTTTGAAGAACCGTTTTTGATATCCAGATCTCTTCTAAAGCAGAAGGTTAAGACCACATATATTGCAATAGCCTAACTTTTACTTTAGTGCCTTTTGAGTTTTACTTTGCCTGAACTGACCTGCCAGTGTCTGTCACTCATAAGAATTAAAAATAGGTGAGATAGTGCGCTGTTCTGAGCAAGGCTCCAAGTCCCAGCTGAGCTTCATAAAGCACAATGGAATTTCAGCATTCTTGTTCCCCTACCTAGGAATAATACTAATTAATTTTCACTGCCTTTCTACTTCTGAGAATTTTGCTTGCAAAGGCCCATTTCTAAAATATGGCCTGGAGCAGACTTAAGCATAGTCCTTTAATTGGTGCAAGCRAGCAACAGTTGGACTTTCAGAATTGAGTTCTTCTGTGGTTAACCAGCGTGCATAGCGACAGCACTAATTGCCTCTTAGCTCCCAAATGGAGTCAGGGAAGGGAAAGGGCAAGCAGACCCATGCCGGCTGAGTGAACTATTCCAAGCATTGTTTCTGGGATTTGTTTCTTCAAGTGACTATTGCTTTGAAAACAAAATACTTGGATGAAGAACAGAACATGTAGCAGTTGGACTACATATTTTTAAAATATAATTTGGTATAAATTTCCAAATTCTGGTTTCTGTATATAATGTCTTAAAGGGAAAAGGCATAATTCTTGAGCCTGTCAGATGCGGTGATGTCTTTCTTGCCTTTTGGGGCTAGGCTTATCAAATTTAGGCACTTACTGCTTTGCCTACTGAAATATTTTCCTGGTTACTTTATATGCTCTCGCAAACAGAAGTTTCTGGTTAGTGAGAGCTTTTCAGTCTAAGAGATAACAATTAAATTAGTAGAAAAATAAGATGATTAGAGTATGTGTTCCCTTAGAAGATATCACATATATGGGATGAATCGCGCTCTTAGGCAGGTAAGATATGTATATATATCTATATATTCCATTCATAAATATATGCTATGATGAGTCTAAGAGAAATTGTGATGGGAAAGACCCTGACAATGCCAGCATCCTTCCCTTCTGTGTAGTGCTGGATTTGAGCATAAATGTCATTTATGCTTAGGAGACAAGCTGGGCATCGTACAGACTGAGCTAGTTGTATTTATCAACTTAGGAGTATGTACACGTGTGTATACATATTTATGATAGTCTTTATATGTAACAACACTTTATAAAAAAGATACCATGAATTTGAAAGAGCAAAGGTGTTGATCCACGAGAGGGGCTGGAATGAGGAAAAGGAAAGGGGGCATATTGTAATTATGTTATAATCACAAAAAAATTTACTTAAAAAGGTAACTTCTCTGTGCATGAAAATGGATTTCCTCAGAAAATGCTAATTTTCTTTAATAAATAATCTGACATTTTGTGGATTTCTTTTGTACTAATTTTCTTTTCCTTTTAAGCTTCAGAAAATTATTCTAGTTAGGGCTACATTTATTCTCTCTCTCTGTCTCTCTGTCTCTCTGTCCCTCTCTGTCTCTGTCTCTCTCTCTCTGGTGTATTAATGTAAGTACAGATATGCTTGTCTATCCATGCATGTGTAGAAGTGAAGGGTTGATATCAGAATGTCCTCCATCACTTCTTCAATATATTTTTTGAGACAAAGTTACTCAGTGAATCCGGAGCTCACCAAACAGTAGATTGGCTAAACTGTTCACTATTGAAAAATTTCTGTCTCTCAATGCTGGAATTACAAGTACATACCACTATGCTACCATACCTAACTTTATTATTATTATTATTATTATTATTATTATTATTATTATTATTATTATTACATGAGCAGTAGGGATCTTGAAATCATACCCTCTCACTGTACAGCATGCAAACTGAGCTACCTTCCCAGTTCCCACTTTCATTTTTGTTAACAGTTTGATTGAGGGCTACTTTAAATATGTGCCCATGTCTTAACTACTAGAACTTATAAATGTGGCCTTTGAAAAAAAATAATGTAAGGAGCTCATGATGAGATCATTCTGGATTATCCAACTGGGCCCTAAATCTAATGATAAGTGTTTTTATATGGGACAAATAGGGGAAAACAGGGGAACAAAGCAGAAAGAGCCATGGAAAAATGGAGTAAGAATGGAGTGATGTGGACAAAAGCTAAAACATGCTACCAGACTCTAAAACTGTCAAAGAAGTAATCCTACAGCCTCCACAGGAAGTGTAGCCTTGATAGTGCCTTGCTTTTGAATTGCCAGCTATTTGAATTATGGAAAAGTATTTTTTTGTGGTTTGAACTTATGGTAGTTTATTATCATAAGCCACAGGAAACCAATCCTTGCTGTCCTGGGCTAGGTTGCAGGCGGTTTCTCCCTGCACAGGAGCATCTGACTAGGGGTGGGTCGATCTTGCTTTGCTCAGCATTGCTCCACTGTTTCCACCATCTTCAAAGGACTGTGCTGAGCTCTGCCTTCAATTCGCTGTCCATTTCCTTCTTACTCAACTTTTCTTTGTTCCCATTTGTGAGACTTCCCTTTTGATCACTCTGCCTGTGGTGACTTTACCTGTCATATGGTCCACCTGTCCTATGAGAGCTTGTCATCCAGTTTTGACAATTGTGCATCATTACTTGACACATTTATAAAAGAACCTAAGTTCTCTGTATTTTCAAAGGGGAGCCAGTCACTTTGATCACCATTTAAGTTATCTGCAGTAACTTAAAATCTGCCCAGATGACACTAGTACCCAGATTAATCAGAATGATTATTTTCCCATTAGGAAAGAAAGGAAAATTCTTTAAAGTAACATGGGAAGAAACGTTTCTCCAAATACTATGTGTAGAGAACTTGCATGCAGTTTGTTGTTTCTACTTTTTACAGCATTGGGGACCTGACACAGTCAATCATGCCAGTCTCGTGTCCCGTGTCTTGGTGGTCCAGTGATCTGTGTGTACTTTGATATTTGCTATTGTCCATCCCTAGGCCTTTGTTCCAACTCTCTTGTCTGCTTGGACCAAACTTCTCCTCTATTCTGGTTCTAGTAAGCTGATGCACTCTCTTCTACTCCCTTAATGTCTCAAACTTAATTTAAGAGTTATTTGGAAGGATACTTTTCTGATCTCTGAGCCTGTACTCTGTACCAAGCCTGTTTCCTTGTGTTTCCATTTCACCATGGCCTTTTAAAAAAATCTCTGATCAATTCTCAATGGTTATAGGTATGATCTCATTGTTGAAGTGGGGCATTTTAACGTCCATGTTCATTCACAATAGGGTTTTCAAAAGGTGCAAGAAAGTGAAATGAAATGAACTAARCTCTATGAATGGAATATTTTCTATGGCTGAATAATCCCTTCAAAGAAAGGATATTAACATGCCTTAGAAATATTTTGTTTTCTGCCTACTGGATCTGTAAGTAAAATTACGTGAGTGAAATACTAATTTTACTTTGCAACAAAATGGCAGAAGTAGATAATAAAAAGCTGGACAGAGAGGCTTCTCAAATGTAAAAATAAATGCTTTTTTAGTGGTTGTAACGGGAATAGTCACAATCTATTTGATTCTTTTGTACTATCCTGTGAATTGCTTGTATGGGGAAAGATCTGATTGCCCTTCAGTTACTGGATGATCAGCTCCTTAGATATTTGTGCAATGGACAAATCAACATGCTCCTCATGACCCCACCCTTTTGATTCAAGAGCTGTGAAGCCAGGAACAGAGCACATGCTTTGGAACTAGCTTTGTCCTTTGTCAGGATTAGTGTACTGGAGTCTTTCAGACAAGACCTGCTTATCACTCATCTCAGAAACATAAACACATGACAGGATTTTTAGCAGGGGAGAATGGGAAAAAGCAGATAATGCTAGCTCTTTTTCAGTCTAGAAAAAGTATCAATAAAAGAGCCGTGTGCTGGAAGGTGATAAGGATACTACATACAATGGGAGAAATCAATGCCAAGCCCCTCTGTGGTCAATAAACACAGTGGTGTCAGAGGAGATTTTACTAAGGGACCAACCAATCAACTTTGATTCCTACCGCCCTCCACAGAAGGACCCAGTCTTTCATGAATAACTGATGGAAGGTGCTGTACACAGACACTGTCAAGCTGTATTGACTCTTGAGCACAAAATCTGAAAACAGTCCTATAATTGTTTGGTCTCCAAATAGAAGAGGACCAAAATATTATTTTCTAGCCCAGAAGTCCTGGAATCATGCCAAATGATGTCTTAGATCTGAGTCTTAGACTGGAAGAAGAATATGATTTATAGGTAGGGATGGAGAAAGAAGGATAAAGAGTATTGACTAAATAGATCATGACCCTGGAAGGCAGTGATGTCTGGAGGCTAGATAAGCATAAGGGACAAACAAAGAGAAAAGCAAGATACAAGAGGTTGAAATTCGTCCCCAAATAGTTTCTTAAGTGCAGCCTTCCTCTACATTCCACAGCATGCTTCACTCGGCAGGAGACATGCTCTTAAGGCAAGTCCCAATTCTCTAGACTGGTTGTGTTAGCTCAGGATTAAAAACCATGAAGAATATGTTTCAAGTAGAGATGATCATAGAACGTTAAAGGGCAAATCTGAAGACTAATGATGTCTCTTTCATAAAGCATAGAACACCATACACTTCAACAAATGAATTCTGAACTATATAGTTTGTAACCATGAGGTACTCTCATTATAGCAAAGAGAAGCGCAAACTAAATGTTGTATTTCATACTTGCAGTACATATGTAGCATCTTATCTTAGAAAATAAAGGCATGAGGAGAGACTGAAAACTGTGGGTCACATTTCAGTGACAAGTAATGTAGAAGAGACTGGAATGATAATTCTAGATATACCCCAAAGTTGGTCAGAGAGCTCTCATTCTGAACATAATTTGTTCATGTTCTTCCAGTCTAAGTTTGATTGCATCGTATAGAACATTGTGGAAATGTGGAAGTAAGTTAGGTCATTATATTCCTTTGAGTAYGGATTATGGGTACTAGTAACACAGAAGAAGAAGTATTGACAGATCAGAGTTCTACTGATGACTTGGTAACATGGAATTTTAGGGATGAAGTGTGGAGGAAACAAAGATTATAGTGAGTTTGCAGGCCTGGGTAAAGAGATGAATTATCACTCATATAAACATATAGCATCATTGATTCACAAGGGTCAGAAGTTCTGTGTGGTTTTCAATGTTGGTCATGCAGTGTTGGTTAAATGTGTGAGTGAAGATATAAAAAATGTAGTTGGAAATGTGATAGATAGATAGATCTCACTGTGGCATTGCCCTTAAAGCCATCTACTTTCTCTATCCCCATGCTTGTCTGCTTCAAATTGCAGATATTTTTTGCAGGGAATTTCTGTTAGCTCTATGCAGAAAAGGACTCCTGTGTAACTGGAAAAATCACAGGTTTATAATACTTTTAAAATATCAGTTAACTTATTGTTTGAAGACATTCAGAGAGGTGGTTATATTAGTCACTGAGGAGATGAAATGATTGGGAGAGTACAAGAGACTGAATTGTGTCTCTAGAAAGAATATGTATTTGGAGTCGTAACACAAGTACTTCAGAGTACAACCTTATCTAGAAATAGGGTATTTTCAGAGGCAACAAGGTGACATAAATTTATTAGGGCAAATCCTAATGCAATATGACTGATGCTTTTATGAGAAAGGGTAAATTTGGAAACAAAAGTATGTGGGTAGAGAGAAGATATTGTAAAGAGGCACATGGCCACATTAGTTAGAGGATCCGGAAGCAGATTCTCCCTCAGAGTCTCAGAAGTAAACAACACAGCAKCTGGGCAGATGGCTCAGTGAATAGAAGCACTTGCTATGCAGGCATAACGACCTGAGTTGGGGGTCTCCAGCACCCATGTGGAAAATCTGGGTATGGTCACATATGGAGGGGAAGAAGGGGGGAGACAGGGACATTGGTGAGGCTTCTTGGTTCTTGCTTCATGTTCTCAGATCTGTTAGAGAACCAAGACTATTACTATTGTCATGACATGTTAGGAAATTGGAAGAGACAAAGAAGATACCACTGATCAGGACTGGCAAGGTAATATTGAGTTCATAAATCATTCCTAGTCCTAGGACTAGGAATACAGTTCAGTGGTATAGCACTTACCTAGCTTGTGTGAAGCCCTAAATTCATTTAGTAGTACTACCACCACCACTGTTGCCCTCACTATCATAACAATAGAACCAACAAATACTGTCCAAATATTAGTATTGTAACATACAGTCAGATTTCTCACTTAAGCTGTGATTATTTTAACCTAGAGGAGAAGTATCTACTTGACTCAGAAATGTGAATCATCTCTTATTGTATTATCTGGAACATGAGGACCCCTGAGTCACTACAAAGGAAACAGATACATAGATAATTCATGTTTGTTCTTATTAGCTTTTGCCATCATGTTCCCTCTACTCACAAGTCATGGGTCAAAAAGCCATAGGCACCTACTCAACTGCAACAGTGGAGCACATATACTTTGTACATCAGGGAGAATCAGCACACTGGGTACTAGAGAATCAGTCATGTTTGCTTGGGAAGGAGGGAGTTTTAGCCTGGCAGAACAATGAGTGTATGAGCAGGCCAAGAGAAATAAGGCAGAGAAAGAATTTGAAAAAGGAAAGAGAAGAGGAAAAAAGTGAAACCCAATAGAAGATGGATGTGAAAAAGATCACTGGATAGATTGGACTTTACCTTGGAAAGGAGACATGCATTGCTACATTGAAGATGTACATGAGCAGAAGGGGGTATATTATATAATAAGAAAGTTTCTCGTGATCATTATTAGCAGCATTATTCTGAGATGTGACCTATCCTTCCCTTCTCCTTTTCAGATGTCTATTTACAATTCTTTCATATGAGAGTTCAGACTGTTCCAGCAGTTCCAAAATTAACACAAGTTGATTAGTCAACAGGACTGAATTAGCTTTCAAGAGTCCATTCCATCACTCTCCCCTTAAAGGAAAAGTTCAGGGTTGAATCAAAGTTCATATTTTAGTACTCACAGAGTACCGTTGACTGAAAGTCTGGTTTTCCAATTTGGAACTACATGTTCTTGWTAATGTTTTTGGAGTAATAGTTGACCTGTATATTAGCATAGTATTACACCTTGATTATTGACTCTTCTGGCTTACAGAAAGAATGATGTTCCTGCTTCTGGTGTATTTACAGTTCAGAGTCATGAGATTTGTGATTGATTCTAGTTTTTCAAGAGAACTTAACCTAGGACCATAAAAACTGACCAAAGTAAAGGAGAAACTGTTTTCTACTTTTAGAAGCATGCCCCAAAGATGGATTATTAGCCAGTCTCCAGAGCTATCCTTCTGCTATTTCTTATGGCTATCCTAGTTCTCTCATATCACCTTTGAGATGTATGACCTATTATTTTCTTCAGCTGAGGCACACAGATTTAGGGAGAAAGTCAGGAAAAGAGAAGCATTGTTGAACATTTGGCATAATATCACAAGCCCTGATATACATGAATAATGTTATCACAATGTTCTGAAGTCTTAATTACAAATTTAACCCACATTTTCTCTTTCTTATAAATGTGTCAATTAACTAATGTATCACAGTCACTAGGGCCATATAATTAATAAATTACTAAGTCAGTCTTTGTTTCCAAAGAACTCATGAGCTGGAGAGAAACTAGAACTTAGAACTAGAAAGGAGGAGAAGGAAGAGGAGGAGGAGGAGGAGGAGGAGGAAGAGGAGGAGAGAGAGAGAGAGAGAGAGAGAGAGAGAGAGAGAGAGAG
>BDUI01000786.1:61321-71901 GCA_002335545.1 Apodemus speciosus
GATATTAATTAGTCCAGAAGCTCTGAATACTCAAGACACAATTCACATATCAAATGATTCCCAAGAAGAAGGAAGGAGAGGGCCCTGGTCCTGGAAAGGCTTGATCCAGCATTGTAGGGGAGTACCAGGACAGAGAAATGGGAGGGGGTGATTGCGGAATGGGCAGAGGGAAGAGGGCTTATGGGACATATGGGGAGGGGGTAACTGGGAAAGGGCAAAGCATTTGGAATGTAAACAAAGAATATAGAAAATTTAAAAAAAAGAAATAAAAAAAGAAGTTTGTAAACTTCTTCTTTCTAAACTGTTCAACTATAAAGAGATCCAAAAGAATCTTATCTTTCAAGCATTCCATAACTTATTTCCATTCAGCACATCTTTGTATTTGTAGTGTGTGAAGTTATAGACTATAAATGAAACCTACATAGTTATGTAGTTATAAACTTTATATAGTAAGGATATAAGTCCTCCAGTAAGGAAGTAAGGTAGCAGATGTAGTATATTCAAGCAGAATTGGGATGGCAAAAGACAGTGCTGATTTTTGGTACTGAATTCAACTCAGAGCCTCAAGACTTCTAAGCATGTGCTCTACCCTGTGCCATACCTTCAGGTTCACATGTCACTGTTTGGCATGGCTGAAGCTTTCAGAATTGTGTTCTCTTGTCATTATTTGTTTTAGTGTCTAACAAATTCTCCACATAACTCATTTCTAAGGATTACAATCAAGGGGTGTTAGAGAGATGGACAGCTAGATAGATGATACACAAATAGACAGAAACAAGACTCAGAAATTCAACTGAAGGCAAAGACTAACACTTTACTCAACGTGAAAGTTTATCTGTAGAGGGTAATGTAGGGAACATTTAACACTCTAGATAGCACAACAAAATGTCATTGTAAACAATATCTGTGGTCTGAAACCCTATAAGCAACTGAAAATATGAATATTTTTCTTTTGTTCAAAAATTCTGTAGCAATTCTTTGTAGTAAGGTATCAAATTATTTTCATACCTTATTGTTACCTCAACCAGTTACAAAAATCCAAGGATTTTGTAACTCATCAATTAGCATGTGACCTAAAATCAAGAGTGAGCAGTCCTGAATCAAAAATGGAGAGTATTTAGGGAACCACAATGATTTGAATAACAATGACAAACATCATTTGTTGCCTGAAATATACACATTTAAGTATTGGATCAGTGCTCATGTAACATGAGACAACTCAAGAGCCCGTGTCCCTGGAAATGGGATAATGTTATGGACTCTCAGAGCCTGCGCCTAGGGATATACTTCCTCTATCAAGGCCGTAAGACTTCCTCAAACATTAGCAGTAGCTGGCAAACAAGTGTTCAACTACCTGAGGTTATGAGGGACATTTTTCATTCAAACCACCACAGAAGGCATATTCAGCATGATTCACATTTCACTTCTGTTTTTCTTACACTGGCCCCAAATAGTCTTGTGGCATCATACAGATTCAAGAGTAACTAAGGAACGTAGCTACTGGCTATGCTGGTATACCTCAGTGACTCACTATACTTTAGTTATTTCTGGCTCACATCCTTTCAAAGAATTTGTCAAAAATGCCTTAGTTAAGATCAAGTGTAGTGTCACATGTGTTTAATCCCTGTTCTTGGAAGGCAGAGGCAGGCAGTGTCAGCTTAAGGCCATCCTGGTCTACAATAGTGAATTCTATGACATCCAATAACACATAGAGAGACTCTGTGTAAAATAATACAATCAAAATAACCACAGCATCAAAAGCCCCAGTTACCAACTGAACTCTAAGAAACCTGTTCTTTTTCTTATTTCTACTTCTATTAGGCATAATTGCAAAATCTTCTTCAAAGCAACATTACCAACAAGAAATGTGATTGATAGCTGGGAATACTGGTTTATGAATATATTTCTAGCACCCAGGAAGCAAATCCAAGAGGCTTGTGAGTTGATGACCAGCCTGAGATACATAGTGAATTTGAGGAACGCCTGGACTGCTTACTGGAGCCCTCTTTCTTTGTTTGTTTTTGTTGCTTTTAGAACAAAAGCAAACAAATAAGACTTACCTAAGCAAAAAAAAAAAAAAAAAAAGAGAGAAATATGTTCTTTCTTCTTTTAAATAGAATATCTGGATAACAGTAGATACTCCTTATAAGTAAATAGCTGTACCATGTTGTTGCTTGTGTTTTCTGGAGCCAGATGTTTCATTAAAATTGAACCATCTGTAATGGAAAACACATGTCTCTTGATCTCACWTATATGTGAAATCTAATAATGTCAAACTCAGACGATCAAGAGTAGTTGGTGGTTGGCAGTGGTTGAGAGAGGAGTCAAGGAGAAGATGTGTGTCARCAATACAGATTTAAATTTATAATATAAACAATCTTTCATGATTTAATGTACTACATGGGATCTATAGTTACTAATGATGTGTTTTATATTTGATATTTACTAAGAGAATAGACTTAAGCTGTGTAAGGTGATGGAAATATTGATTAGCTTGATTAAGGTAACTATATCAAAACATCATATTGGTCATATATCAAAACATCAAATTGCTACTTCAATAAATGTTTTTAATCAAATATCCCTAATAAACCTGGATTATCACCCAGAGCACAACCAATAAAACCAAAAAATTTGGATCATATTTGATGCGTGGGGACATCATTTTAAAATTGTCTTCTACATTTTTAAAAATGAGAACTGGGTTTTTAGAGGAGCCAGTTGCATTTCCTGAATTGTTTCTCTGGTCTTCATTTCTGAGGCACACAAATGTAAGGGTGGCTCCTGTCATTCCGGCAAGAAGCTTCTGCTGTAACCACCTTGCTTGGGGGTGCCTTCCAGCACAACACATCAGCAAAAAGGGCTAAATATATGTGTATACAGATGGATTCTTGAATGGGCTAAAAATATTGCATTTGATTGTCCTGCCTCCCCTGATTCTATTAACTTACAGAAACCAAGGAATAACCTGAGGGTCTTAAACTTCAGTTAATTTAGGCACTGTTATTTACATAACCATTGATTTCTTGACCAAGGACTGCTGTTCTCTGTAGATAGGGACATGGCTAAATACATTACATCTATATTTTAGAGTATTAAGAAAGCTTTAAAATGTATCTTTTATTTTCTTAAAAATGTAATAGCCATTAGAAAATTTTCATAACATTTAGATTGCAAGAATATGTGATCACAACACAGAAACGTGTGTGTGTGTGTGTGTGTGTGCGTGCGTGTGTGTCTGTGTAAACACATATGTGGCCTATATAGGCATATTTAAAGAGACTAAGAAGAAGAAGTGCTAAAAAATAACTCTCTCTGAGAAGCCGGCTTTGTTGTGATCTAGTTTTAAAAATATTTTTTTTGAACTTCCCATGGTTTAAAAGTGAACCTGAATCACTTATTAGAAAAATGTTAATTAATAAACTTCTGAATGAAATCTGACATCTAAGCATTCTTGTGATCATTATAAGAGGCCAGATTTGGAAAGGGACAATCTTAGAGTCTTAAAGTGGTCAAATTCTCTACCTTGAAATGAAAATGTACTGAGTGATGTTTCTCCAAAACAATTGTTCTATTACCCTTTTCCAATCCCCAGCTTAGCTGGTGAAAAAAATTTTGTCTTTGCAGATGATCATTTCAAGCTTTTCTTTTTTAATTTAGGTAGAAATATATTATAGAAGTATTGGTTGTATAAGCATACATCAACATGAATCCATTAACATAGAACCTCCAAGTGCATGGCATTAGGTTTTCATTTCCTTCTGCATCCAAGGGAACTGGCATTTCATAAAAGAAGTGCTATAAGCTTGGAAGTCTCGGGTTCTAATACACCTCTAATTCTGTTACTGATGAATTGTAACTTGTAGCCAGGTACTTAGTGTTTCTGAAACTTCGTATATCTGTCTGGAGGCTGTAGGCAAGTTATATCTAATAAATTCTGAGGGCTAGAGATAACAAATGTAAGCCTAGCTCAGTGCTTTATCCTTACTGGATAGTACCTTAATTGCTGCTTCTGCTCTGACATATTATAATTACAACTATTTCTATTGTTCTGACCACATCCTTCTCTTCCATTGGTGGGAATGGCAACTATATTCATTGGCTATATGAAGTTAGGGAGTGTGGTTGATTGGTTTATCCTAACTGTAGTTCCAGTAAAAACAATGTTAAGCCGCCTTACAAGGACAGGGCAAACCTTCTGTTTTCTTCCTACTTATCTAGAAATGAAAGGGTTATATTCTGATGATGGAGAAGACTTTCTGTAACACGCTTTGGCTCCCTGAACTGTGTCTTTTTTGATTTTTCAATGTCTTTTAGATACTGCCTGCTAAATAGGTTTTTCCTCTAACTTTGCACCTAGTTATAATGAAATGAAGACTAAATAGGATTAAATAGGAATATTAAATAGGATCATATATTTCTTATGTAGCTGAAGAATGAAATGGTATAATGACCAACTGTGTGTGAACAAGTAAGTCTTGAAGAGTGAGCAATGATTTCCAATAAATGTAAGTGGGTGACAAAGTATTATTTTTCTTTCTATGTCATAACTCCTTCCTTGGGACAGTCACATGTTCAGAATATTGCTGGAGCAGCACAGCTGTCCCTACTCTTAGATTGTCTATACAGAGGTCATTGGTGACATTAACAGAGAGGATTTCTCATTTCTGATTTCATGTCTAAGAAATGTAAAGTATACCATACTAACAAAAACAAAAAGAAAGTAACAAAAGAGGAGTAACTATTTTCACCATCTTCTTTCATATTCTCAGCTTGAGATTTCATGTGATGCATGCTATACACATATGTATGTGTAGCTCAAAACACTCATGCAATTAAATAAAATAATAAATCTTTAAAAACAAAATATCTTCCCTATAAATGTGTCATTTGTTCTCAGTCTTAGAAGGATAATAAAGGATCAATCTTTCTTTCTTCTCAAGTGCACATATAAAAATAACTCTATGCCCCCCCAACCTCACTGTAACTTAGACTCAGAGATACTGATGGCCAAACCATACATCCCAGAACAAATAATGAGTCACCCCAAAGAATATCTATCCTTTCTGTAAGACAATTGTTATACCAGGATGAGAGATATTCTCTTGGGAATAGAATAGAAGAGCAGAATTTTAACCTGGGTTAGAAAGTTAGTAATGGCAATGATTGCTGGTGTGTGTCTAAAAAAGCTATTCATTAAAATTATGACTTTAGGTGGGGGTAAGAGTAAATCAGGTATTTATTGGGATTAAAATTAGCTGGTATCCTCTGAGGATCTGTATTTGAGGAGATGACTATTTGGGAAGTTCATAGAGCATGATATACACTATAGTGATAGAACTTGTCTGGCACTATTCTCTAGAGCCTATTTGGCTAGCAGCTTGAAAAGATCATTGTTGTAGCTAAGCGTTACTATTGCTATAATGAACCACCATGACCAAAACCATCTTGTGGAGGAACAGTTTATTCTGCTTACACTTCCACAGCATTATTCAGCACTGAAAAAGTCAGGACAAGAGCTCAAGCAGGAGCTGATGCAGAGGCCACAGAGGGGTGCTTCTTACTAGCTTGCTCCTCGTGATTTTCTCAGCCAGCTTTACTGTAGAACCCAGGACCACCAGCCCAGGGAAAGCACCACCCACAATGGGCTGGGCTCTTCCCCATCAATCACTAATTAAGAAAATGCCCTACACCTGGATCTTATGAAGGCATTTTCTCAATCGAGCCTCCTTCCTCTCTGATGACTTTAGTTGTGTCAAGTTGATGTTAAAGTAGCCAGGACAGTCATGGCATATTTCTGACTTATTATTTATTACTGGGCAGTGTTTCTCTGTCAGTTTACCTTGCCACATTGCTTTAGCTAAGGAGGTCAAAATTGTCTTAAATTAATCTCCAACTCTCTCATGGTCTTTAAAACAAAGTCTCAATTGAGGAAATTATTATTTCAAGGCTAGGAATGGTAGTGCATATCTTTAATTCCTGCTCTTAAGAGGTAGAGGCAGGTGAATCTCTGTGGTTTGAGGCCAGCCTACTGTATATGGTGAGTTTCAGGACAGCAGGCACTGCATAGAGAGACTCTGTCTCAAAAAAAAAACCCAAAAAACCCAAATTATTATTTCAGATTTTAAACATGTATATANATATATATATCACTATTTTTGCCACAGTTTTCCCACAGTGTTCCACATCCTTGAACTCTTTTTAGTAGACATTTTCTTTCTTTACATTTCAAATGATTTCCCCTTTCTTGGTTCCCCCTTCCTGAAAGTCCCATAAGCCCTCTCTTCTCCCCCTGTTCTCCAATCAATCCCCTCCGGCTTCTCTGTCCTGGTATTCCCCTACACTACTGCATCGAGCCTATCTAGGACCATATGTAACTGCCCACAGTTATATCGAACGGGTTCCCTGGAAGGGAAGCTGGGGATGTATGGGAAGGCGGCAAAAAGAGAAGTAGACCAAGACAACATTGCTGTTCAAGGTCTCAAAGTTTAATGAAGAACTCCCAATATATAGGCAGGAAAAACCCTTCCCCAAAGGCTGGAAGCTTCTCAGCAGAATCAGTTCAGTTGCTCCACAGGTGGCTAGTGTTTCTCAGAAAACTGCAGGTCCTTGAAGAACAATGGGCTTCACCTTGGTCTGAGCATTCCACCCTAGGTGGAAGGGATTATGGCTAACACAGGAGTTCTCATTCAAAGGCTGGGATATCAAGTTCTAGCCTCAATGAGACTCTCTACAACTAAGGTCCTCTCCTTCCTTCTTCTTGGGAATCATTTGATATGTGAATTGTGTCTTGGGTATTCTGAGCTTCTGGGCTAACATCAACTTATCAGTGAGTGCATATCATGTGTGTTCTTTTGTGATTGGGTTACCTCACTCAGGATGATATTTTCCAGTTCCACCCCTTTGCGTAAGAATTTCATGAATTCATTGTTTCTAATGGCTGAATAGTACTCCATTGTGTATATATACCACATTTTCTGTATCCATTCATCCACTGAGGGACATCTGGGTTCTTTCCAACTCCTGGCTATTATAAATAAGGCTGCTATGAACAGAGTGGAGCATGTGTCCTTATTACATGCTATTCTTGAAGCCCTCTAACAGCATCATGAGCTGTGATTTAAATCCAAATCTTGCTTTTCTGGTTTTTTGGGGTATCCAGGACTTGCTGTTGTGGTATAATTGGGTTCAGATGATGCCATATTGCCTTGATTTCTGTTAGTAAAGTTCCTACATTTGCCTTTTGCCATCTGGTTATCTCTGGTATTAGTTGGTCCTGCTGTCACTGGCTGGTGTTTGTCCCTCCTTTGTGCCTCCAAGTCTTATCTCAGCACCCCTGGATGACCGGCTTTCTCCTGACACAGTGTGCTGTGTGGCTGCCCAGCTCCTGGGTACAGGTCAGGCCCTGGCAGATGAGTCCCAAGTTATCTTACACTTGGGTGTTCTCTGCTTTCCTGGCTGTAACAGCCCATCCAGTTGCAGGAGTGAAGATGGTAGCCTCTCCTCTACTGCAGGATTCCCTGCAGAGCAGATGTCCCCTAGCAGACTAGGTGCACAGATGGCTGTGGTGGCCCTGCCCAGCTCCTGGGAGCAGGTGGGACCCTGGCAGGCCATGTCCTGAGCGATCTTACACTTGGGTGTTCCCTGAGTACCTGGCTGCACTTGTCTGCTCAGTCACAGGAGCAAAGATGGCGGGCGGCCTCACCTCTAAAAGTGGGACTCCCTCTAACCGTGGGACTCCCTGCAGGGCAGATGTCCCCTGGCAGGATCTGGGTGCAGGTGGTGCCCTGGCAGGCTGTGTCCCAAGCGATCTTACACTTGGGTGTTCCCTGTGTACCTGGTTGCACCTGTCTGCTCAGTCACAGGAGTAAAGATGCCATCCTTGAACTCTTATAGGGTTTCTATCTTCTCTTCTATATAGTTCCATGAGTTTTATGGGGAAAGATATGATAAAGTAATTCATTTAGAGAGCTAACTCTACAGTCACCTTTTCTCTGCACTTTGTCCAGTTGTGGTCCTTGTATGAAACTGTCCAGTGCAAAAAATTTCTTCTCTGAGAAGGAATGGAATCAGCACTAGTATATGAGTATAAAGATAGTTATTTAGAAGGCTGTTTGATACTCTGCCAAATTTTCAGAATGATAGTAGTGAGTTCTCTTTAGGGCTTATGACCTCCATACCCGTGGGCTACTGGCCAAATTTACAATACCAGGAATATGTTCCCTTCTGTGCAGTAGGCTTTAAATTCAACCAGAATGTTATTGTTTACCCTGTGGTATCTATGCCACTATTGCACTACTTGGCACATCTTGCTGGCCTTGTTACTATTATAGGTTGGAGACTTCACAGTTTAGTAAGGCTGCTGCTGCTGTTCTCATACAGGAGTTGTTGTTTAGCATTTTCTGGCTCTATGGAACCTATTAATCATGGAGGAATCTTCCAGGTGAGTGCTGGGTTGTTTTCTTTATGTCAGTGACCAAAGTGTATGCTATTTTCAGCAATAGGGTTTCACAATCACATACTGGTCAAAAGAAAGGCAATGACAATTGTCTGTATTATTTTGGTGGGTCTAAGGGAGGTTTCCTATGTCTGGCACTGGCTATTTTGTTTGATAATCTGTGAATTCTGGGAGGAACATTATCTACCTGTGTAGGATAATTCCAATGACTTACTCTGTCTGACACTCTGTCTGTCTGTCTGTCTGTCTGTCTATGTGTGTGTCTGTTTTAGATGGGCCTTCTATTGCTGTGAAAGACACCTTGACAATGACAGCTCTTATAAAGGAAAACATTGGGGCTTGCTTAGTAGTTAAATGATACAGTCCATTATCATTATGATGGGAAGCATGACTACACATGGTCAGACTTGGTGCTGGAGAGGTAGCTGAGAGTTCTACATCTGGATTGGCAGGCAGGAGGAAGAGAAAGTGACACTGGGCCTGGCTTGGGCACTTGAAACCATAAAGCCCACCACTGTAACACACTTCTTCCAACAAGGCCACACCTTCTAGAAGTGCCACTCCTCATGAGCCTATGGGGGTCATTTTCATTCAAAACACCACCACATTTTAATATATTAAACTTACAATTTGTAGGTTTCACAAGCCTTTCAAATATCCTAACTGCTATCCCTCCTAGTCTACTCCTCCTAGATGGTTAAAACTATTAATCAATAAGAGTGTGTGTCTTATTTTCTGGATTCTCTCTCCCTCTCCNACTATATAGCCCAAGCTCACCTGAAACTCACTCACTATATGAAACTGCCTAGGCTTCCAGGTTGCCAGTATGCTGGCACCTCATTCATATTTATAAATATTCATAGCATTTTTCTTGTTGACTTACCCATTTTTTAACATTAACCCTTACTTTACTTCAAAAGGAAGCACATATAACCCTGAATGATTTTGCTTGCAACAAGTGGAAGTCCCCATAGCTCTTCTTAGAGGCAGATTCTGTCCTTTCCACACTGGCTCAACAACTCCTCTATCAACTATCTCTATTTAGTGCTATTTGTTCTATGATATGCCTGCCACAATTTAGAGGACAGGATYTAGGGCTAAATGAATAAGGTCACTTGCTATGCAAAGACTGGGACTTAAGTTCAAATCCCCAGAAACCCATGAAAAAGCTGGGTATGGCTGCATTGGCACCTGTAACTGCAGTGAAGTTTCAGGAGATGCACTGCCAGTCTAATTCCAGATTCTGTAACACATGCTGCGTCAAAGAAATGCCAGAGAGCAGTAGTATAGGGCACCCAATATCTCCCTTGGAATCTGTACATATAGGTGTGTGTCCCTGCACATTCATATTGCACGCATGCATACAAGAACAAGATCTGTTTGGCACAGAGAAAGCACTCACRCTTAAGTTTTGTTTTTCTCTCTTAGGACAAATCTAGATTTTGGAATCTGCCAAAAAGTGAATTCAGATCTTTTACTACCGATTATGTTCCATATGTCATAAGAAAACAACTTCTTTGAATTTTTATCTCTGTAAAATGGATGTAAGTCAAAATTTTTGCAGCAATACTACATTACTGAACCCATTAAAGATTCAATACAAGAGCTTTGATTATATTCAAATAAGGGGAAGGATGAGTTTGAATAACTGATTATTTGGTTCTATCATGGAATGAGAAAGAACATCAACCAAATTATTTGCAACCCAACATAAAAGAAAAAGTGTTTCTTTGATTTATCTGTTGTAGTCAGTTTAATCAGGAGAGATATTTATATGAAAAAGTTCCCTAATTAAAACAAATAAATAACTTATTGGACTCCTCAGTACACTAACATCTTTGGATCAGGGCCTTACTGAAAGTGAAAATGTCCTTCAGTTAAAGTATATTGGGATGTAAATAAAGAATATATCCAATAAAAAAAAGGAAAAAAAAAGAATTTGAAAAAAAAGTATATTGGGCATTTGGACGGTTGTAAATATATATTCACTTACAAAATAAATGGGTGTAGGAGACTTATTTTACTCTTTTCCAAGCTCTGAAATAAGGAGATATGTAGAAGAATGGATGTTACTTAAGACACAAAGCACTGATTTGAAGGAGATACCAGGAGCGTATGTGAG
>BDUI01000786.1:116821-134789 GCA_002335545.1 Apodemus speciosus
TGCAGCAGTGTAGGAGAATACCAAAACAGGAAAGTGGGAAGGGGTGAATAGAGGAAGAAGGGGAGGGAAAAAGATTTATGGGACATCTGGGGGGCCGGGAAACCAGAAAAAGGGAAATGAAATGTAAATGAAGAATATATCCAATAAAAAATAGATTATTTAGGCAAAAAAAGCTTTGCTTATTAGCCAATTTTAGCACATCGAATGATTATAGTAAGTTATTTAGAAAACCGAAAACAAAATATATACCCAGTCTTGCCAATTCAAAAATGTTTAACATGAACAATATTTGAGATAAAATGTTGCACTAATTATTTCTAAATATGATTTATGCAATCAAGATTTTCTTAAATAAGTCTGAAAATGCCATTACTTTTTTTTTAATTAGGAACAACAGTGTTTTTCAAGATTTTGTCAACAAGATATAGTATAGCATACATTTCACACAGAGGATTTCTCCCTTTAATTATATCCCCGAAGTGGGTGGGGCACCTTGTTGGCTGTGGGAAGCTGGCATATTTGATGGACTATGTAAGATGGTCTTCTTGTACACAAACTAAACATTTCTTCCCCAAAGAATCATATTCAGAAAGCTAAAGATCACAGATACTTTTAGGGATCCAATACTAGTCAAAGAGACATGACATTCCTGCGTTACATAACAATATTGTACCTGGAGCTATTTTAGCATCTGTAAGAGCTTTAGTCAAGGTTGAGGCACTCGACCAACCACAGAAAAGTAGTAACAAGAATAATAATAAAGCCAGCCTTGGCGAAGTTTATGACTATCCCTGTAGAGCTTTGTTTAACTAACATAGGGCAGAAATGTGGTACAAGAACACATACTACATATATAACTTAGAACTGTACAGAATAATCACCTATGAGGCCATGGTTCTTCCAGGACACATCACACACATTGACATTTAGAGAGCCAGGAAATGATGCTTGATTCAACCTGAATGAATAACCAATATTAGGTGTAACCATCTTATAGTCTGATCAACTCTAGTTTCTATTTTGCCCTTAAATCCACCACAGGTGGAAAAAGCAAAGACAGAAGCAAATCACTTGAGGACCTTGATGAAGCAGAACAGGGCCTTGAGTAGCGCGAGATTAATCTGGAAAGCAGACAGCCCTCTGAGGGAAAGGAGAAAAAAGAGCAGGAAAAGTCTTTTTATACCAGCTCATCTATGTGCTAAATGCAATCAAGACAGCCTGCAAAACCCAGATCCTTCCAGGAAACCATCAGACGTATCAAATCACCACAATTCTTTGGAAATAAGATTTTAAAAGATCTTCCATACCATCTGACCTCATGTAGTGGATGTTAAGATGCTGGGATGCTTTAATGAGGATTCGAGTTGTTTGTTTCCAAGACTGGCTGCTATGGAGATAAAAACATAGGGAGTGGAAATGATAGGAAAATGCTCCAAAGTTTTCAAGTCTTATTGGGATAGAACTATTTTCCTAAATAAAATCTTCCCAAAATTCTACTAGCCTATTGTCAATTTCCAGATTCCTAAAATATTTTATTCTCCCCCCTCTCTCTACCTTCCCATTTTTCTTAGTATATTTTTAGTTGAAGAAATTTTCAGAGACATAATAAGGGAAATGACTTTCTTTTTAAAATACTTCCATATTATACAGTAAAAACAGAAAACTTCTAGAATCTTTTCTTCTATTTTTTATACCCTACCATCCTTGAAAAGTCATCAGTTATTATTTTAAAATATGATTTTAATATGTTTCAATTGAAATAGAATTGTATCTGATTTTTCTCTTCCCTTCCTATTTATAGGTAGGTAGGTAGGTAGGTAGGTAGGTAGGTAGGTAGGTAGGTAGGTAGGTAGATGGATAGATAGATAGATAGATAGATAGATAGATAGATAGATAGATAGATAGACAGACAGACAGATAGATATCCTGATGAGTCTGCTTTTGTTCTTGTGTATATGGTTTCAAAACTGACCGGTCTACATTGGACAATCAACAATGGTGGCTCATCATTGGAAAAGGCTAATTCTTCTTCCAGCAGTCAATCATTACCTATAGCTCTTTGTCTAGAAGTGGTACCCTCTGAGATTTCCTCTGAACTTGTTAAAATGTTCACTGATATGTATCTTCTTCTGATCTTGTTTATACAGCCATTTCTAGGAGAGACTGTTTCACAGTGCATGTCCAGGTATTCTGGCTCTAACAATCTTTCCTTCTCGGCTCTTGTAATATTCCCTGCAGGAACTGTCATATAGATGTATCCATTAGGACTGGGCAACCCACAATCTCTTGATCTCTGCATTCTGTCCCATTGTGGTTTTCTGGACTGGTCTCCATTTGCTATAAAGACAGGTTTCTGTGATGAGGGGTGGTACCTATACTTACCCAGGACAAGTGCCTCACACACAGAGAGGGTTCATGAGCCTTCATTCTTCAACTAGGCTAGTTGGTTTGTAGATAGAGGAGTGTTGGGCACTCAGTTATTTTAAAATGGTATTGCAAACTTATTAATTGAATTATATAATGCATTTCAATCTATTGATTTTTTGTAATTATTATACTTAAATGTATACCTTCTTCCAGTGGTGCTTCTTTAAGTTGACTCCTGGGTCATTTTGACAGAAGTCAAATGACTAGGATAGTCCCAATATCTTGGGCATTAAGATGTTTCAGATGCATCTTGTTCACTTCTTGCTTCCAACCATGAATCAACCATTTTTCCAAGAGCTTTGGTTTCTTTTTATGAAATATTACAAGGCTAAAATTAGAGTACTAAGGCTGCTCACTGCTAATAGATTTACTGTTGACTCTGGGCTATCTCAGTAGTCCAACAAAGAGAAAATACATTGTATAGGCTGGTTTTGTGTCAACTTGACACAAGCTGGAGTTATCACAGAGAAAGGAGCTTCAGGTGAAGAAATGCCTCCATGAGATCCAACCATAAGGCATTTTCTCAATTAGTGATCAAGGGGGGAGGGCCCCTTGTGGGTGGTGCCATCCCTGGGCTGGTAGACTTGGGTTCTATAACAGAGCAGGCTGAGCAAATCAGGGGAAGCAAGTCAGTAAGAAACATCCCTCCATGGTCTCTGCATCAGCTCCTGCTTCCTGCCCTGTGTGAGTTCCTGTCCTGATTTCCTTTGGTGTGTCTTATTTTTCCATTTTATTTTTTTGAGAAATTTATAAATGAGTACTGTATTTGTTATATAAGACACAATAATACTTACAAAGCAGTACTACTCCAATCTCTATCAGTATATAAGGGTGCTGCAGCCTTTTGGTGTGGCCTAATGGACTGTGACTTCCACATTCCCCTGGTAGTCTGAGTGCCACATCCACTGGCATACTGTATGACACAAGATAAGGGATGTGTGTGCGTGTTTGTGTGTCAAATACTCTACCACTTAACTACATCTGCATCCTCACATTAGATCTTCTTAACATAAACTCAGATAATCTATTTAATTTGATACTTTGAATGCACTTTCCTATATATCACATTATTTTTATGTTAATCATTTTTGTTTCATGTAATTCTATTAATTTTTTCTATTAATTTTTAAATGTCACTATTGGGGTTATAGCCAGATTTCCATTATAATAAATAACATATATTGCTTTCCTTCTCCTGAGTTATAGCTTTAAAACAACTGCCAAAGTGTGAGATTATTTAGTAAAAAGGTATGAACATTTTTATGGCTCTTGCTAAAACCTGCCTGAGTGTTCACCAAATTGACTGAAATCATTTATAATGCCTCTAGAAATGTATAAATGTTTCAATTTTCCCAAAAGTCTCATCACTTGTTTTAATATTGTTCCTTTATTGTTGCTACTTTTAGAGGTATAATGACATATCATCAATGTTTTAATTTGTGCTTCATTTATTCTTGGCGAGAATGCACCATTTCCAATGTTAATATACTAATGGTGTTTCAGCTTATGCAGTGATTCTTCATATTCTTCAATCACCACCCAGGAAACTTATGTAAACTTCTACACACTCTCAATGTGTCTGAGACTCCATCTAGAATCCAAGGTATGAAATAAAATTCTCTATTTTGTCCATTAACTGGTTTCCTGATTTTTATGCATTTTAGATGTATTGATTTATTATATAATGCTACCTGATTTTTTCCTTTGTAATGTAGCTTTGACCTTTAATTAAACATTACCATCATGAATTGAATAACTCTTCTGTTTTCTCCTGTTTTTAATATCTAGCATTAATTTTTTAATAATGTTTAATTACACATACATAAATAGAGTGTATGCTACATGTATGCAAATGTCAATGGAARAAAGAAGAGAGTATTAGGTCTTCTGAAGCTGGAGTTAAAGGCAGTTGTGAGTCACCAATGCGATTGCTAGAAGGTCAGATCCTCTGGAAGAACAGCAAGTACTCTGAATTCCTCAGCCATCTATCTGGCCTCAAGCCTCGATTTTTGATATTTTTAGAGTTTTTGTGTTATTTAACTTTACAATTAATTATGTGTATTGTTTATGTGCAGGGGAGTTATGTGCACATTCATAGGAGGTCCTATAGAGGACAAAGGCATTGGATCCCCTAAAGATGGAATGAAGGAAGGTGTGAGGCACGACCTCTAGTGCTGGGAATGAACCTCAGGTTAGTTTTGGCTATTGACGATATAGTGCATAAGTATAAACATATTAATTTTAACAGTAATATTAAACTATTCCAATATCATTTATGAAAATGATAGAATTTTGTGTTACCTTATTAATTYGTCTGGATATATAATGGACTGTCATACACACTGAGTAGAGACTGAGCTCTTCTTTTTCTGAAGGAACTCAACAACATTCAAACAGGCTATATTATTAGGTTGCTTTTTTGAGAACCAAAGACAAAATCACTGCTATCTTATCTAGTGTCCAGATAGTCATCTCCTAAGTACTCAAGAAGCCTTTCATTGTCTTCCCTCTTTCTCTTCATTTTTCTATATACTGCTCCTGGCTTTATTTTTTGGAGACAACGAGACAACAAAAGCCACTGGCTCTTTTGTGTCTTGTGGATAAAAAGTTGGTGGAGGTAGAGAAAGACAATATGTGTATCCAAGGGCCTTTTCTTAGAAACCTCCCTTGTTTGAACATTCATTGTTCTCTAGGACCTAACTCTTCTCTGACAAAGGCATGTAAATGACATTGACTAGTAAAACAAAGACTTCGGAGAGTTTGGACTGACAATCATATTCCCATACATCCCTTATATTAAGCTGGGTGTATGTTGCTGAATGAGAAATGAGTCACTGTGAAGGGAGTTGTCTTCCCACTGGGCAGAACAATTATTTTCCCTGTGGTATCACTGACAAGTAGCTCTATAAACCAAAGTTTGGTAAAGCACATACATCAGGCATTTTTTAAGATCACTTGTGTGTTTTTTTAATTTATTCTTCAATATTTTTTACAGCCCAGACTTTATCCCTGTCTCAATCCACCCTCCTACTGTTCCACATTCCACACCTTTCCCCCCAAACCCCATCTCCAAGAGGATGGCCCCAGACCCCCACCTTACCAGATCTCTCCACTCTCTGGAGCCTCAAGTCTCTCAAGGGTTAGGTGCATCTTCTCTGACTGAGTCCAGACCCAGCAGTCCTGTGCTGTATATGTGCTGGGTGCTTCATATCAGCTGGTGTGTGCTCTCTGGTTGGTCTCTGAGAGATCCCTGGGGTGGGGGCAGGTTAGTTGAGACTGCTGGTCTTCCTATAAGGTCACCCTCCTCCTCAGTTTCTTCCAGTTTTTCCTTAATTCAACCACAGGGATCAGCAGCTTCTGTCCAATTGTTTGGTATAAATATCTGCATCTGACTCTTTCAGCTGCTTATTGGGCCTTTCAGAGGACAGTCATGATAGACCCCTGTTTGTAAACACACCATAGCATCAGTAATAGTGTCAGGCCTTGGGGCCTCCCCATGAGCTGGATCCCAATTTGGGCCTGTCACTTGATATCCTTTTCCTTAGGTTCTTCTCCACTTTTGTTCCTGCAGTTCTTTCAGAGAGGAACAATTCTGGGTCAGAGTTTTCGATTATGGAATGGCAACCCCATCTCTCCATTTGATACCCTGTCTTTCTACTGGAGGTGGACTCTCCCCCCTATAGGGCATTTCATCTAATGCCCCCCTTAATTCCTGAGAGTCTCTCACCTCCCAGGTCTCTAGTACATTTTAGAGGGTCCCCCCACTCCTACCTCCTGAGGTTGTATGCATGTTTATCCCTGAGATTCTATGTGTCTTGGTTGCTGAATATTTAAGGAGTAAGTAAAAGAGGAAAGAATGGGAGAATGCTCGAAGTTTTACAAGGCACCCAAAGAGAGTCTTGTACTTGCATATAATCCCACAATACTATAACTCCCCAAAGAGGAGTACACTATTCTCTGACTTTTTATTTTTATAATTTCAAAGGGTTCTTCTTTCTTTTATTAGGTTTTCTTAAAGTAAAGCCCATCTGTGAAGTACACAGCTTGCCAGATCCTCTGGTATGCCAAAGACCGTAGACAGATATAAAGAGGGCCATCAATAATTTTTGAATTAAATTAAGTCTTCATGGAATAARTTTGCACAAGAAGGGCTTTGTGCATTTGCCAGTCTTTGCTGTAGTTTAACTGATCTGGCACCCTTCTTTGCTTAGGTAGCAATAAAATGAATGATCCAAAAACTGCTTAGGTGGCAAATGTCAATCCTTAGCTATCCAGGCTAGGACTCTGGAGACAAACTTTCTTACTAGTCATTGGACCCACAATTAAAGCAAAGAACAGCTGTGTAGTACAACCAGTTTAAGCTTATCTCCAACTAGCTTACAAATAAATGAGACTCAGACTGTGGTTATTTTATTTGGCTTTGACAATTACTAGGGGGTAACCCATAATCTACTCTTCTAATTGCTGGCCTGGCTCCCTCCCCCAGTGATATACAGCAGATACTTGCTGTTTCTCCAGGCCCTGTGCTCATTGTTCATCTATCTCCCCTCATGATAGCTTGTGCACCAAAATGTAGTACAACCTATTTAAGTTATCCTAGATTAGTTTTCAAATAAATGACACTCCGACTATGCTTACTTTATATGGGAACAGCCAATTACTGAAGGAATTAGAGATAGATGAGGAGAGACAAGAGGAAGAAGAGGAAGAACCTGGAAGAGGAAGGGGAAGCCATTATGAGTTAGGCAAGTCATGAAAATGGAGCCCTGAGTGCTGGCCAATTGGAATTAAGAGCAGCCCAGATGAAACATAGTAAGTAGTGAATAATAATTTGGGGTTATTGATTAAAAAGTAGATTCTAATAGCAAAGAGGGTAAATATCTGCCCAGATCTAGTGTTGATTAAGGCTTATTCTAAATAAGAACAAAATTGTGTTTTTTATCCGGGAACTGAATGATCAAAGGTGGGGTAGAAACTCCAGATAGGGATTAAAAATTTCCACCACAAACTGTGTGAACACAGTGTCATACCTTAGGGAACAAGTATACAGAGGAATTTCCAGCAGGAGAATCCATATGTCCTGAACTCTTACTGTGAGTCAGACACCATTTTAGATACTTTAAGATATTCCTTCTATTGTTCACAAAGCCTTGAGGCGTTGACAGTTTACAAAACCAAAGTTTAGAAGGGTTGGGGAGCCGGGCGGTGGTGGCACACGCCTGTAATCCCAGCACTTGGGAGGCAGAGGCAGGTGGATTTCTGAGTTCGAGGCCAGCCTGGTCTACAGAGTGAGTTCCAGGACAGCCAGGGCTATACAGAGAAACCCTGTCTCGAAAAAACCAAATCCAAAAAACAAAACAAACAAACAGAAGGGTTGGGGAACTATCCAGGTTCATATAAACAGTACATGATGCAGCTAGAACTGGGAGAAGGGTCTTGCTCAAAGCCTCTGCTTCCAACCAACTAAACCTCAATGGAGCACAAGCAATTTAGCAATGGTCAACTGGGGGTGGAGCCAAGAATAGTAGAGAGACCAGGGATGGTGGGAGGGATGCTGGTTCTCAGTCTTCTTGTTACCCCTCTGTTTTCCGGTAGCAGTGACACAGGAATGTGGAAGGCAGGGAGACAAAAAGAAAGACAGCAAAATGGAAAGCAAGTATAAGCTTTACAGTGATCATCTTCATGACCTGAGAAGCAAGAATCCCCTTATCTCTTGGTGCTATCTGAAGGCCAGTTCTCTTAAGGGGAATTAGAATAGTGTAAAAGAAAAACTGAACACACATGTGCCTTCTAGGAACACCTGTTAAAATATTTCATCTGTCCTAGAAACCAAGCCCATGCATTTCAGTCTCCCATTATGAGGGAGACACTTTTGTATTTTTATTGATTATTTTATTTATTTATATTTCAAATGTTATCCTCCTTCCCTGTTTCCCCTCTGCAAACTCTCCATCATGTCCCCCCTCCCCCCTGCTTCTATGAGGGTGCTTACCCACCCACCCACTTACCCACTCCTGCCTCCCTGCCCTAGCATCTCCCTACCCTGCAGCATCAAGCATCCACAGGACCAAGGGCCTCCCCTCCCACTGATGCCAGATAAGGCTGTTCTCTGCTGCAAATGCAGCTGGAGCCATGGCTCCCTCCATGCGTACCCTGTAGTTGGTGGTTTAGCGAGGGAGACACTTTTATCAGCCTGCCTTTTTTTGATACCCTCACTATAATCTGAGCTCTTTTCTCCTGACAGTCCTTTCCCAACTCCCTACTGACAGCACATAACATGGTTAGGTACTTTCTTTAGGAGCTATCAGCAAGTTTATTTCATGACCACATTTAAATGTTTTTCAATATTTTTGAATTTATGTGTATGTATGTGTTTATATAGGGCTATGTACCAATAAGTGCAGTTGTCCATGGAGGCCAAAAGAGGGTATTGGATCCCTTGAAACTGTGATCCAGTTGTGATCCAGCCACAAGTCCTAGGGATTGGTAACCCAACCTGGGTCTTCTGCAAGATCACTAAGGTCTTTTATGTACTGGACCATCTCCCCAGTCCCAGATGTTTTTAGTTTGGGTTGTAGTTAAATATGCATGACAAAATTTCTGTTCTAACCACCTAAGTGTATAATTATGTTATCTATTGTATATTTTTGTGGAGCACCTCTCTAAAAACCTTTCATTAGTAGAAACAAAACCTGTCTTTGCCCCTATCTGTCCATCCTCTGCCTCCCACCTTTCTGCTATCTCTGGCTATAGCTGTGACTGCTCTCCATACATTATATAAATGAACTCATACATTGTCTTTTTGTTATTGGCTTATTCCATTTAACATACTGTCTTCTGGGTTCAGTCATAACGTAGGTCAAAATTTCCTTGCTTTCAAAGCAAGACTACTATTTCATGGTATGTATCTATCACATTTCTCAGTTCATCTGCCTTTGACTGTATGCTTATTTCTATTGCGTGGCTGTCTTGATAAATCCTATGAACATGGATGTACATGCATATAACACAGACCCTGCTTTCAGTTCTTCTAAAATAATGACTAGATTATGTAATAGTTGGATTTTGATTTTTTTTATACTGCACCATATTGCATTTCACCAACAGTGCACATAATTCCAACTTCTCCATCTTCCTGTGAACACGTAAAAATCTCCAGGATGTTTTTCTTTGCATAGACACCGCCTCAGCATGGATGCAATGGTAACTCACTGTACTTGACATTTACATTTCCCCAATGATCAAGGATGCTAATCATCTTGTCATCTGCTTCTTGACCAATCATATATCTTTGAAGAGATATCTACTTAAGTTCTTTTGCCTGGGTTTTATATAGAGTATCTTGTCCTTCTGTTATATGTCTTTTATACTTAATATTATTATTATTTGCAAATATTTTCTCCAGTCCATATTTTTTCTTTTCACTCTATTGCATTCTTTATGTCATGGGTTTAATTTGTATTATTTCTTTTATTTTTGATATTATAATTACATCATTTCCCCCTTAACTTCCTCCCTTCAAACACTACGATATAGCCATTTTTGCTTTCTTTCCCTTTTTAAAATTCATTTTAGCAATGTCTCTCTATGTACTATATATCTCAGATTTCCCACCTTGTGATTACCCTGCTGCAGTTCCAAAAGTGCTGGGATTGCAAATGTTTCCCAAAACTCCTGGTTTAGGTTTTCAGCTTGATGTAATACAATGTACCTATTTTTATCTTTATTGTTTTGGTTTTTAATGTTACATCCAAGAAAACAAATCAAATGTCATAAAATAGTTTCTCTGTGCTTTCTTCTACAAGTTTTGTATTTTAGTCCCTAGATTTAGGTCTATTTTGAGATAATATTTTCATATTATATCAGGTTCAATTTTAATCTTTTTTCAGAGGGCCATTCTGTTTTTGCCAACACCATCTTTTGAACAGAGTAATATTTTTATATCTTCTTTGCAACCGTGTACCAGAATCAAGAATGTTTGTCTTCTACAACGCTGGTAGGAATGTACACTAGTCTAGCCCCTATAGGAACTGGTATTGGGGCACTCTGCAAACTAAGGACAGACCTACCATTTGACCCAGCTCTATCACTCATTCCAGATTATTTGCTTTAACTTYAAATAAACATATCACAGAGATACTTGTACAACAATGCTCATTATACTGATATTCACGTAACTATGTTATGGAGATAAGTATCCATCGACATGGGAATGGGTGTCAAAAATGATGTATATACAAACAAAAGAATTTTTAGTGATAAAAATGAAGTAATTTCACTTTCAGGAAAATGGATGCAACTGGAGACAATTATAGTAGGTGAATTAAGTTAGTCTCAGAGCATCAAAGATCACGTGTTTTCTCTTGTTTGTTGATATTTTTGAAGATGCATAAAATCATATAGAAGTAGAAGTAAAACGATCTAGGGTAGCAAGGGGACTAATGTCAGAGGAGAAAGAGGAAATATTAAGTAGCAGGGTTGGGGAGATAGGCTCAAAGTACATTATACATTTTCGTGAAAATGGTCTTATGTAATCCAAGATAATTAAAGAATTAAAAAGAATGCTGGTTTCCAGGTAAGGCTTCGAGTGGAGGGATTGAGACACCAACCTAGCCACAAAAATCTCTGACTTACATTTTGTCATTCCTGCATGATGTGCTGGACTGGAACCTAACCTACTATAATAGTCATCAGAGAGATTTCATCCAACAACTAATGGGGCAGATGCACAATAAAATATTAGGAAGATCTCAGGGAATCCTGCAGGTTGTAGGAGCCAGAGAGGTCCAGGATACCACAAGAACATGGCCCACAGAATCAACTATCCTGGGCTCATAGCTCAGAGTCTGAACCATCAATCAGGGAGCCTCATGGGTCTGAACTAGGCCTTCTGCATATATGTTCCGGTTGTGCAGCTTGGTCTTCTTGTGAGATGCCTGCCAGTGGGAACAAGAGCTGTTCCTGACTCTTGCCTACTCATCGGACCCTTTCCCTCCTACTGAGTTGCCTTGTCCAACCTTGATTTGATGCTATGTCCTTGATCTTATTGTAGCTTGTTATGCCATATTTGGTTGATACCTCTGGAAGGCAAGGTAAAGGGGAGAGACAAAGCTGCAGGAAAACGAGGTAAGGGAGGAGAGACTTGGGGGAGGAGGAGGGATGTAATATAAGAGAAGAATAAAAATGAGAAAGAGACAGAGAAAGAGAGAGAGAGAGAGAGAGAGAGAGAGAGAGAGAGAATGCCTATGCCTTACACATACTAAAGCACATAAAACCTCTGCGGAAAAGTTGAAAGTGCCTACAAGGCGAATCAAAAATCTTCCAGATGCTACGAAGCAGTCACAAGAGTGCTCATTGTTATCAGTGCAGTAAAAATATGTCATGACTGCTTTATCTATATTTTCTACAATTTTTATTAAAAACAAATCATCCAAAGCAGATAACCATTCAAGAAGCTGTCAGTGTACTCCCAACGACACTGCCACCCCCTCATTTCATTGCCTGTGGGTTTAAATTATTGAGTGAAATATCTTGAAACTCTTAATTCCTTTCAGATGATGTTTTAGCTAAAGTATATACACTTGTTTTAGTATTCCAGTCATGAAGGCCATTCGACATGAGTCAGCATATCTGAAGGAATCATTATACGTTAATGTAGTTAATGTATATAATACTTAGGCTCACTTTAGTTATGATCTCATCTCTATATATTTGAAACTAATACCTGAAGCCAAGAAAAATGCCCTTAGACTTTTACCTTGTGAATTCCTGGGCACCTTCTTCCATCTCCTTTTTCCTTCCAAAGGTTTTTAAATTTTTTTAAAAGCATAATTCTTTTTCATTGAGGTCTTAAGAAGAATCTCCAGAGATGACTAGATAAAATCCTAGCAGCTCTGATTTAGCAGGTGCAAGGGATCTGACCGGTTTTTTCTCCCACTTCTCTGCCATCTGTGTTGGTCTCAGAGGTCTGTTTTGAAAGCCATAAAGCTCCAGATGACACAATTTGCTTCATCCTGTTTTCCATAGTAGAACCAAAGCTAGCCATGGTGTTTTTCTCCCTTGTTTTCAGTTTTAGCCTCAAACCCTCTTAATCTAATCAATGAGGTTGAATGTTTACAAAATCTTCACTTAAGCATCCATATGGCTTGGCAGGTGTAAATATCCCTACAGGGTAAAAGAGTGATTTATCAGGTCACCATGGCTGGTTGGAATACACTTTAGGATTTTCTCAATCTACTTACCATGACTCTGATTTAATCATGCACATTTCTGCTCTTGAAAATCTCGTTAGCAAAACATAATCTTTTATACTTTCCCCACTACCAAAAATTTCATTCTGTACTCCTCCAGGCAGGTCCAGCTAAGAGCTGTGTCCAGACAGCTTCTTACCAAATCTGATCCAGAATTGAGATTTTCCTGTGTTTCCACTCCTGCACTCTCACAGTCTCCCTCTGAGCACAGACCCACGCAGGAGCCACATCTATGTTCTCTTTTCCCTGATCTGACACAGGATCCTCACCCAATGTAGCCTACACTTGCTGCACTTCCAAACCCAGGCCAGAGCCACATACTTGAGTTCTCTTAGCCCAGACCAACAGAGATCCATACCAGTCTGTTCACTTGTTGAATCTAATCCAAGAATGACATTTCCATGTGCTTCCACCCTTCCACTCTCACCTTCTTCCTCTGAGCCCAGACCCAGGCAGGGCTGTTCTGCTCTCCAGACTCAGACCTAGCTGGGAGCAACATTCACATGCATACCAAAAAATCTTCCTAGCCCCTTGCCCCTTTGCTTTTCCATTCCCAACATCAGCTGGTAGCAATACCTGGGGACTTCCTTGGATTTCACCCAAGCAATCTCTCTTAACTTATAAGACCCCAGATCAGTTACCACTGAATTGAGATCATTCCAATCTCCTTCAATCAATAATTAATGGTTAGCATCTAAAAAACTCCATATACCTAATATGAAATCAACCAAGGTCTGGCAACAGCAAAAGCAGAGTCAAACTTTTACTCTACATAGGCGAGGTAGATTTTCATTATAGACACATGAACGAAATAAATCCACATGTCTAGGACCTATTGAAAAACCATGACAATATGTCCCTCCCCAAAATGACTGATCATATAGAAATGTAGTCCAATAGGAAGATGAAACTCGGGGCACTGAATTTAAAAATAAAATTATGAACATGATCAAGGAATAAGGAATTCAAGACAGAGAAAAGCAAACATCTGAACAAACTTACAAAGAAAAGAGAAAATATCTAAAAGGGCTAAAAGAAACTACAAATCAGCACAAGATTTGAAAACAGATTCAATAAAGAAATAGAAATATTAAGGAAAACTCAAAACAAAATGGAGAAAGAACTGAAAAATTCTAAGACCCAATTAGAAGACTCGGGGGCAACCCTTTCTAATAGAATGTATCAATAGAAGATAGAATATCAGGACTTGAAGATAAAATGCAGAAACTGGACTTTAAATCAAAAAAGTTCTACTTTAAAAAAGGGAATATGCAGGCACTTTGAGATGCTGTGAAAAGACCAAATTTTTGCATTGTAGGCATAGGAGATGAAGACTCCCAGGTCAACAGCATAGACCAATCTTCAAGAAGATCATAAAAGAAAATATCTCCAAAGTAAGAAAAAGCTTACCCATAGAAATACAACAAACACAGAACAACTAATACACAGGACAAGAAAATATTGTCTAATGCCTATTTTACTGGCTGGTTTTGTGTGTCAACTTGACACAAGCTGGAGTTATCACAGAGAATGGAGCTACAGCTGGGGAAGTGCCTTCATGAGATCCAGCTGTAAGGCATTTTCTCAATTAGTGATCAAGGGTAGGAGGGTGGTGCCATCCCTGGGCTGGTAGTCCGGGGTTCTACAAGAAAGCAAACTGAGCAAGCCAGAGGATGCAAGCCAGTAAGCAGCACCCCTCCATGGCCTCTGCATCAGCTCTGGCCTCCAGGTTCCTGCCCTGTGTGAGCTTAAGTCCTGACTTCCTCTGGTGATGAATAACAATGTGGAAGTGTAAGCTGAATAAACCCTTTCCTCCCCAATTTGCTTCTTGGTCATGTTGTTTGTGCAGGAATAGAAACCCTGACTAAGACTCCTATTATAGTTAAAGTACTAAACACAAATAACAAAGGATAACAAAACCTTCAAAAGGCCTCAAGTCACACATAAAAGCAAACATCAGTATACCAACTGACTTCTCAATCGGTATTTTAAGTTCTAGAAAAGGCTGGATTGATATACTCCAAATTATTAAGAACAACAGATGCCAAGCCAGTTTATTTTACCTAAAAAACTTTTCATGATCTAAACTGGTTAAAAGAATTAATGTTGACCATATCAGATTTACAGAGAATACTGGAAGCAATGCTTGGAGTACGAGAGAAATAAATGTAACTTCGTGTATTACAAATGTTAATTATATCCTCCCCCAAAACTGACTACATGTGAGGGTCTGCACATAGCTTCTGGAAACCTGCCCCCTTTTGTTTCTGATTGGAAAATAAAGATGACAGCAGGCAAAAGCTGGGGAGAACAGACAAAGGAGGGATTTTAGGATTCCTAGACTTAGGACCAGGGGAAGGAAGAGAAAGAGGAGATCCACCATGCTTTAGGAGGGTGTGGAGAGAGGAAAGACACAGAGGCTGCCATGAGGTAGAGAATCAAGGAGAGCACCCTGGGCTCTGGGCCAAGAAAGCACAGCCCCAGGGCTGCACAAATGGGTCCAGAGAGACCAAGATGGAACATAAAATTAGTAAGCAGTAACTCAGAATTATCAGTAGTAGGTGGGTTCTAGCACCACAGAGTCATCCAACTATTGTGCTGCTTAGGGCATATTAAAATATAAAGGCTGTGTGTGTCTTTCATTCAGGAACATAAACCATTGAGGTGGGTAGCAACCCYGTGCCAGACATAACTAATAGTTAATATTGCACATAAGCATAACTAAGAGGTTATAGGGACAAACAAATGAAGCTACAATTACTCAAACAGAAAATGGGACTAAGAAAACAAACATTAAAATAGCCAAACTGACAGCAATCAATGTATACTTTTCAATATTAACTTTAAATATTAATGGCATCAACTCCATGATCAAAAGAAATAAGTTAGTTGAATGGATTAAAGGCAAACGAAAAATGAGGGGAAAGATGGGGGGGAACTATTTCAAGAAAATGTGAGAGAAAAAAGGCAGGCTATGCTGTCCTAATATTTGAAAAAAATAGAATTCAAGATGAAATTTATGAGAAGAGATAGACATTTCATTCTGATCAAGAAAACAATTAACAAAGAAGACATTACAGTCCTAAACATATACTCACCAAATCCAACACAATTCATTTTTAAAAAGCAACTGCTGGAGTTCAAGACACAGATTAATCCCCAGCTCAATAATAATAGGTGACTTCGATACCACTTTCTTCAATAGACAGGTCATCTAGACAAAAATAGAGAAATGTTCGAATTAAATTATATCGTATATCAAATGGCCTCTGCAGAAACCTGCAGAATATTCTGCCCAAACACTAAAAATATACAGCAGCCCATGGAAGTTTCTCTGAAATACACTACATATTGGCCATAAAATGAATCTTAACAAAAAAAAGAAAGAAAAAAGAAAATAACTCTATGTAACCTACCTTACCATGATGTAATAAAGCTCAAAATCAATAGCAAAAGAATCACTCAATAATTATATGGACTAATGGATATTGAAAAAAATACTACTGCTTTCCAATGTAGCATTTGAAGTACTAACTAGAACAGTAAGAAGGGAGATAAATGCCATTAAATGGATCCAAATGGAAATCAAATCATTCCTGTCTGCAGATGATATATATGCATAAGAAATCTAAACTGGGCATTGGTGGAGCACACCTTTAATCCCAGCATTCAGGAAGCAGAAACAGGTGGAGTTCCAAGCCAGCCTGATCTACAGAATGAGTTCCAGGATAGCCAAGGCTACATAGAAAACCCTGTCTTTAAAAATAAAAAAAAAAAACAACAACAATAAATGTGAGAGCTAAAAAAAAAAAATCACACCACAAAACATCTAGAAATTATCAACACTTTCAGCAAAGTAGCAAGATACATAATCTACTTATAAAAATCATTTGTACATACTACTAATAAATATTCTGAGAAAGTGATCATGGAAATATTCACAATAGCCTAAACAAACAAACAAACAAACAAACAAACAACTAGAACTGAAGCAACCTTATATGATAGACCTTTCTACATTAAAGATTTTACATCTCTGAAAGATATTAAATAATAATACTACAAGATTAAAAGACCTCCCATGCTCATAAATTGGCAGAATTAATACTGTGAAATTAACATGTATAAGTAGTGTGCAGTAAATATCATTGGGAGGCCTGCTCCTTTGTGAACAGTAAGGAGACTGGATCTGGGAGAGAGGGGAGGTGGCAGGGGGGGTGCTGGGAGGATGGGAGGGAAGGAAGGCTGCAGTCAGGATGTATTTTATGAAAGAACAAAATTTAAAAATAAAAGAAAATGAGCATTGTTAACAAAAGATTCAACGCCATCATGATCAAAATCCCCATGACATTGGTAACACAAATGGGAAAATCTTCTACAATTCATGGAAGCACAGATACCCTGGACAGCCAAATCAATGCTGAGCATAATGAGCCATGATGTCTTATTTTACATTATATGACTGAGGCATAGTTATAAAAATAGAATTACACTGATACAAAAGCAGGCATGTAGATCAATGACACAAAACGGAAGACCCAAGCATAAATCATACTTTATTGTAGCCATCTCATATTTGATGAAGATACCAAAAGTATGCATCAGAGGATGGCATAATAAATGGTGTTGGGAAACAGGATCTCCACATGCAAAAGAATATTAGACCCATAATTATTACCCTGTACAGAATCAATGCCAAATGAATCAAAGACCTCAATGTGAAACAATGCTAAAATTTCCTGAGGAGAACAGGCAATGCCTACAAGAGATATATATAGGAAATGACTTTGTAAATAGGACTCCATTTACTCAATAATTAAGTACAATTGACAAATAGAACTTTGTAAAACTAAAAGGCTTCTGTAGAGCAATGGAAACAATCAACTGAGTAAAGAAGAAGCACAGAGACATGGAAAGAATCTTTGACAGCCATTCATCTGATATAATAATAATAATAATAATAATAATAATAATAATAATAAAAGAAAATAAATGAACAAAAGTGAGCAAATGAGCCACAGTTCTGAACAGAGTTTTCTTTTCTTTTTTTTTATTTTCTATATTCTTTGTTTGCATTCCAAAGGCTTTCCCCTTTCCCAGTTCCCCCCTCACCAAATGTACCATAAGTCCTCTGCCCTCTGCCCATTCCCCAATCACCCCGCCCCCCCACCACCACCATTTCTCTGTTCTGATACTCCCCTACAAAACTGGATCCAGTCTTTTCAGGACCAGGGTCCTCTCCTTCCTTCTTCTTGGGAATCTTTTGATTTGCAAATTGTGCCTTGAGTATT
>BDUI01000786.1:145774-161550 GCA_002335545.1 Apodemus speciosus
ATGAAATATCATTCTGAGTGAGATAACACAATCACAAAAGAACACACTTGGTATGCACTCACTGATAAGTGGATATTAGCCCAAAATCTCATAATACCCAAGATAAAATTCACAGACCACTTGAAGGTCAAGGTCCTTCTTAGAAGGGGGAACAAAATACTCAAGCGAGCAAATATGGAGACAAAGTATAGAGCAAAGACTGAAGGAAAGGCCATCCAGAGACTGTCCCACCTGGGGATCCATCCCATATACAGTCACCAAACCTGGACACTATTGTGGATGCCAAGAAGTGCTTGCTGACAGGAGCCTGATATAGCTGCCTCCTGAGAAGCTGTGCCAGTGCCTGACATATACAGAGGCAGATGCATAATCCAACCATTCAGCTAAGCATGGGGTCCTCAATGGAGGAGCTAGAGATAGGACCCAAGGAGCTGAAAGAGCTTGCAGCCCCTCAGGGGGAATAACAATATGAACAAATCAGTACCCGTAGAGCTTCCAGGGACTAAAGCACCCACCAAAGAGTACACATGGAGGGACCCATGGCTCCAGCCGCTTATGTAGCAGAGGATGGCTTTGTTGGACATCAATGGGAAGAGAGGTACTTGTTCTGTGAAGGTTCAGTACTATACTGAGGTATAGGGGAATGCCAGGTTGGGGAGGTGGTAATGGGTGGGTGGCAGAACACCCTCATAGAAGCAGGGGAGTGCTTTATTTTCTAATGTTCTAATATTTTTTCACTTGTCCTCTGAGACTATAGGTTTACATATAACCTTTTTACATACACATCTTCACCTATGCCTCCAGTCTCCTCCATGCTTGATCTGTTCCACCTCCAGTACCTCCCTCTCTCCTTTCAGTTTACTTATATTCTACTGTCCCATCACTCACAATACACCTCCTGTGATGGCCTTCTGTGAGGCAGAACACCCTCATAGAAGCATGGGATTGGTGCTTTCTCGAGGGGAAAAAGAGAAAGGGGATAACATTTGAAATGTAAATAAATAAAATATCCAATAAAAATAAGTATAAAAACGATATAGAAGCTTCTATTACGAAGATGGCAAGGAACAGAATTTCGTGGACTTAAATATAAAGATATAGAAGATTGTTATCAAACTGGTCAGTTACTGAAACAATATTAGACCGTTGACCTACATAACCCTGTGTTTTTGATCAATCATGAATTCCTTTCTGTGGAACTGGCCTGAAATCCAAGTACTAAAATGATTGTATACTTACCTAGTGGTCATGCCATTATTGCAACAGTTCATCTTGAATTGCATCTTGAACTGCCTTAACACAGTATTAATGTTTTTTTTTTTTTTTTGACCCAGAAGCCTGTGTGGATGTGAGGGAAGAGGAATTTTTATACCACTGGTTGGAGTGTAAAGTAATTAAGCCACTTTGAAAGTCAGTTTGGAGGTTACTTTAAAAACTAGTAATAGAAATTTCATATGACCTTGTTATTCTACTCCTAGGCACATATTCAAAGGACATTATATTCCACTACCACATTACTTGCAAATCTATGTTTACTAGCACTCTAATACACACACACACAACACACACACACACACACACACACACACACACACACACACACACACACCCCGCACGCATGTATGTATATTAGCTAAGGAATAGATATATCCTAGAAGTTTAATGACATGATTGAATAAGAAGTGATGCATAAAAATAATGGAATTTTGTTCAACTTTGAAGAAAGCTGATATCATTAAATTAAATATTATACCGAGTGAGGTAATTCAGGCTCAGAATGACAAGTGCCACATGATTTACCATATAAGGATTATAGCTTTGAGTCTTTTGTGTTTTTAACTTGGAGTATATGTAGAAACCACAAACTCTGGAAATAGACCATCACAGGAGGTGTATTGTGAGTGATGGGACAGTAGAATATAAGTAAACTGAAAGGAGAGAGGGAGGTACTGTAGGTGGAACAGATCAAGCATGGAGGAGACTGGAGGCATAGGTGAAGATGTGTATGTAAAAAGGTTATATGTAAACCTATGGTCTCACAGGTCAAGTGAAAAAATATTAGAGGGGTTATTAAAACAAAGGGAAATGAAATGTAAATAAAGAATATATCCAATAAAAAATAAAAGAACAAGAAATTACTGGGGTTTAAAGGTTTAATTAAGGATGAGGGCAGGTAATATGAGAGAAGAGGGGTAATGGAAATTTCACCATAGTTAAGGATATGTGAAAGTCCACTAGTTAGGAAGCTAATTTCAGTGCAGCTCATGGAAGACATGAACTATTAAACAAAAATCATACTACCAGGCATGGGGTATCTCCCTACAAGTTATTGATAGAGAAGGATGCAGAACCTTCTCAAATAAGCTGCTTCTACAGCTCTTGGTCACTGTACTTGCTGGCTTTGTGTGTCAAATTTACACAGACTGGAGTTATCACAGAGAAAGGAGCTTCCGGTGGGAAGTGCCTCCATGAGATCCAGCTGTGGGGCATTTTCTCAATTAGTGATCAAGGCGGGAGGGTCTCTTGTGGGTGGTGCCATCCCTGGGCTGGTAGTTCTGGGTTCTATAAGAGAGCAGGCTGAGCAAGACAGGAGAAGCAAGCCAGTAAGAAACATCCCTCCATGGCCTCTGCATCAGCTCCTGCTTCCTGACCTGCTTGAGTTCCAGTCCTGACTTCCTTTGGTGATGAACAGCAGTGTGGAAGCGTAAGCTGAATAAACCCTTTCCTCCCCAGCTCGCTGCTTGGTCATGATGTTTGTGCAGGAATAGAAACCCTGACTACGACAGTCACTTATCAGAACCAAGTGGTTAGAACCTGTTGCTGAACAAACTGTACACTGGTTTCAGAACACAAGGGATCAATCTCAAACTGGCCACAAAGTTCCCTTCCCATTAGCCAGCTTTTATACTAATAAAATTTATTTTTTAATTGTATTTATTTGTCAAGAACATACATTAAATTATCTACATGTGGCTTGTGATCACCAAGTTGGACAAAATAGCTCTAAGTGAAAACTAGGTCTGTTTTAATTTTTTACCTTTGCATTGTTAGATACACAAGATATTGGGGTGGTGATGGTTTAGTGATGTTGTCTCAAGAGTCAGTTAGAAAACGTTAACAAAGATGGGAGCATTACTATCACTCAATATTTATTTTGTTTTAGTATGTATAGAAACAGAAATAAATAAAAACAACAAATRTGGTTAATTTATGGGTAGTGGAGTTTTATTCTTTTTCCCCATTTCCCAAGTGTTCTGGAGTAGGGATTTATAACCTTTGAATTAAGAGAATGATATAGTAAATATGATTAAATGTTTCCACAGGTATGATTTTTCTAAAAAGGCAAAGCAAGGAAGGCATCTTCTCCAAGGAACCTGTAAGCAGCTTCCAGACCAATCACTAACTTGGCAAAAGGAGAAAAGCCCAATGGCAGGCCCCTCTGGAGTATGGCCCAGGCAGTGCATGTGTAGATGCGTCCCAGCTGCTTCCTCACATCAAATAGCTAACAACCCAGAGCTCCAAAGCCAAGTCATTTCCTGCTGTCATCATTGATGAAGCCTGTACACAGATGGAGAAGTAAATAAAAGGGAAAATTGGTGAGTTTCTATATTTGACCCAGTTACTATTTTTTGCCAAACAAGGAGGAAAAGCTTAGAATTTCAAGCATGAGGAAATAGATCCTGATGTTGTGAGAAAAATCTTGCTGCTCTTTTTTTAAATCCCTTTCTAGATATATACTTCCTTCCTGGAAATCAGGGCAGAATTTGACACAATATATACATAGACTCAGAGTTGTAACATTACAATGCAACCTAGACAAGAGGGGCTGTTTGAGACAGTGAAAAAACACACAGTGTGTGCTTGCACATGTGCCTCTGTTTGTGTGTGTGTGTGTGTGTGTGTGTGTGTGTGTTTTAATTTGAGGTATCTGAGAACTCACTGGGTAGGCACAAGGCCAAAACTTTATAGCTATCATTGCTGAACTTTCAAATTTGGACTCTGAGGCAATTAAAGGAAGGAGGTTTCCGATGAAAATGGTAAACACTACTAGGAACAGTGGAGTGTTTCATGCAGTCTTAGTTCTGGCTCATCCACAACCAGATTAACTGAATGACCGTGTGTTTGGCATTTCTTCCTCTTCCTCTCAGTTTCTTGCCACTGTAATACAGCACCAGTAGATCTTTTGGGCACCCCAATTTTTCCTTTTTAGTGTATAATGTTAAGGGTTTGGCCTTTGATTCCTCCCAGGGTTTCTTATGTTTATTTCTTAGAGGGTTATAAAAGGCTGAGAAGCTTTATGGAGCAATGAAGGTATTCAGATATTGTAAATGAGGGGTTGCTAAGGGAAAGATGGCATACACGGTTCTTCAAGACTTTATTGCCATCAAACAAGCAGATATTTTCCATTGTCTTGGATTGCTGAATGAGTCTTCAGAGACAAGTGCTTACTTCAACATAGCTGAAGGGAGGTGGCTCCTAGGTTCTAGGCCTAGTTGTATGACAACGAAGGGTAAATTATGTTTTGCCTTTCAATTATATATTTATTTTCAATAGTTCTTTTTAGTTAGCCCAAGTCTAGTAATATTTAAAAATCACATCTTCTTGAAATAGCTTTTGTTCTCTGAAATTGGAAAAACTAAAATGCTTTCAAGTTGCAAATCGTTATATTGATAGTTATAAGATGTTCTTTTTATTAAACACCCAGAGATTAAGTGAGCAGGAAATAGACCCTCTGGAGTCCTGAGGCTTTTTAATGACTAGACTCAGCATGATTATGTTGGCCTTGAATACTGCCTGTTAGTCAACTTTCCGTTACTATAATATATATCTAACATAACTAACTTATAAAAACTTAGGAGTTACTTTGGTTCATAGTTTTGTAAGTTCTGGTCCATGTTTAATTGCTCTCATTTCTTGATTCTCTAATTTCTCATTTGGGCCTGAGGAGAGGAGGCACATCATGGCAAGAGTGTATCACAAAGCAAAAGTACACAGCCATAGGGCAGGAAAATCAGCAGACAATGAGGACCAGTTCAGGGTTCCACAATTTCCTTCCTGATATACCCTTAAGTTTTCTCACTAAGTCCCACCTCTGAAGTTTTTAACTACTTTACTTCCTGGGGATCAAATCTTCTAAAATATTGGTCGATGGGTGATGCATAAGGTTCAAAGCATAGCCTTCAACTTCATGGACCCAAAAGTTTATATGTATCTCAAAATTCAAAGGACGTTTAATTCATACCCAAGAAGACCCATAGTCTTAACTCAAGCACTGCTCAAAACTCTAAGTTCAAATTATCTTCTGAGATATAAGGTTCACAAAGCATGAGCCACTACATATGGTTTCCAGAACTGTTTTTGCTTCCTTGTAATTTTCTGTCAAGTAAATTAGTCGAGTACTTTAACCTTGGACTCCCATAAAGTCTTGGGGACTGCCTTCATATTTTTTTGCCATAGTGTAAGTCTATTAATACACTTTCCCATATAACCTTCAGTTGCATTGGATCCCTCATAGCATGGTCGTTCCACATTTTATCATTAGTCTGGTCTTATTGGGCCCTACTAGCTCTGCTCATAACATCTAGGTCATTTCTATCTTCCTTGCTCTCCATAAAAACTTCTATAAAGCAGTTGCAAGACACCTCCACTTTGACATGTGTGTATATAGTAATGCAAAAGATTCCACTTCTCAGTACCAATTTTTATTTTATTAATAAATACATTTATCAGTTTATTAATTTTTTATGAATTTTAATAGGTACTTGAGGCAAGAAACTTAGAGAATTGTATTTTGGTATCATAGTTTTACAGGTTCTAGTTCATGTTCAGGTAGTTCCATTTCATCTGGAATGGGGTAGTTCTGGAAGGYAATAGTAAGGAGTATGTGGCCAAGTGAAACTCTTTAATTTATGGGGCTGGAGAGATGGCTCCGCGGTTAAGAGCACTGACTACTCTTCCAAAGGTCCTGAGTTCAAATCCCAGCAACCACATGGTGGCTCACAATCATCTATCTGTACAGCTACAGTGTACTCATATACATAAAATAAATAAATAAATCTTAAAAAAAATACTCCTTAATTTATGACTAGAAATTAAAGCAGAAAAAGAGGAAGAGCCTGGGGTCTCATAGCCTATGATCTGAGTATGTTTCACTGGACACCAACTCTTAATAATAAACGAACACCCTTCCCATAGCACCTGCTTGGAAACTGTTTCCAACACATAGGCCTTTATGAGACAAAATTATTGCCCAGAACATGAAACACTTTCTACAAAACATCATTTTGCACATGTAAAGTAGCTCTAAAGTAGTGGCTGTTGCTTATTTATTTTATATGCAACATAGATGGACTTGGTATCATCAATTTTAGAGATTTTCTTACCTCTAATATTGAAGTGCCTCAAGGGTATTATTTATAGCAAATCTACACTAGAGTAATCAGCTCTCTGTTGTCTAGGAACCAGCTCAAATTATGCCAAGGTCTTGGATGGAATCTCAGATGACCCATTTAGCTTTTGACAAATGCTAGAAGCTCCTTTGGTGTTTGCCATGTTGCAAATGCACTGTGCTCATAAAAAGACTGGATCTTGGTGTCTAGCCTATGTGAGGTTTTATGCAAAAATGTTATAGTAAGAAAGCAAAGGACTTGATGAGTGTTCAGACCTCGACCATAGTAGAAGAAGAAAACTAAAAAGGCAATGAATCTAGACAGTATGGCTTTGATTTGTGGCTTTACTAATATCAGATGTCCAAGCCACATGACATTCATACTTTAAGCCTTAGTTTCATTATCTGTTAATTGGGTATGATAACACATAGTTCACAGTATTGGTAGAATGGGAGAAAAGTCATTAAATACGGTGAAGCATAGCATGGTGTTTGAGACATAGCCGTGACCAGATGGATATCTAGAGGGTCTGTGGAATGCACTCACTGCCTCTTGGCAGTGAAGTTTGCTATGTTGAAGGAGATGGAAGAATTTTATGTTTCACTTTTTTACATGATGCTGATTTTAAACTCATTAATGACAGCTTATTTTGGTAAGGTTTGTAAGAACCAAAGGGCACAAAAGATAAAGGAAGTCAATTGCTATGGAATGGTCCTTGTTAGTGTCCAAGTAGGCAATAAGATCAGAGGTCATCTAGATTGTTCCCAATGACTATAAGGTCAACAATGTTACCATCACATTATGAGGGCTCATCAGGTTTCTTTACCTATTTTCCAGGACAGAATTTCATGTTTGGGCTATTTTGTTTTTTATGCATTCAAAATACAAAGTTTTTCTTTGAATGTCGAGCCCAAATCTGTCTGCTTATGATGTCCTTCTGTTGGAACTGCTTAATTTCTTTCATGGAGTCACCCACAGGAAGCTTATTAGATTCCACTGTATTTGATGCCTTATCACAAGGTTTTATATATTTAAAAAAGAGATCTCATGTCCTTTTGAAATTACCTCTTTTTTGAGACTCCCCCAAATGTTTCAGTATTCATAGTTTCTTCCTACTGTCACAAATTGTGTATAGAAGTTGAAAGGACCTTTGAGGTGTAAGATATTTATTATTTATCAGTACTTGTAAGGGAATGGGGGTGAACATAAGGGTTGGAAAAGGAAGACATTGAACTGTGATTCAAGTTTGACATAAATCTCAGCTAATTAACTCTAGAGAAAGTATTGCCTGTGAAGGCTGCTCATTGGTAGGCTGAAATGGCCATCCATCATACCCAACCTCTGTCTATAGCCAGATGTAGAGAAAGATGTCACATTGGATGAGGCAGAAGTCTATAGCCGAGTCTTTCTGTTGATTGCTTCATCTAGGCACCACATACTTCTTCACTGGAGACAGACCTTAGTGAAGACATCCATATGTGTACCTTTTTCTCTACTGTTGACTGTGACAGGTAGTTTCACACACATTCTGCACATAGTTCTTTCAGGAAGCAAGGGAGCCACTGGCCCTCTGCTCCATACAACATAGAAAAGGCAGGTGAGAGATGTTGATTGTATGAATTTCAGCTCTGTTACTACAGCTTCCTCCAGAATCTCAATAGATACCTTATCCCTCTTTCCCTGTCTGTTATATAATCCCACCCCAGTTACTTCCTCTGTGATCCTCATCTCTGAAGGTTTGGCATCTCTTCAGGCAACCGGGCCTTACTTGATTTATAGTCATACTTGGGTAAAGGACTGCAAAGAGATGTTCCAATACATTACTTAAATTTCATACCATTGCTTAATGGTAGTTTTATTTTTTGCCCCAAGTTGATTTTTTTCCAGATGAAATTTTTCTTGCTTGTCATGAGAAATAAGAAGCTCTCAGTACCCAAAGTTGCAGCTATTCTTTATAAGTCAAAACCCCCTTTGTCTCTTGGGGTATTTTTCTCACTTGGACAATCATGCACTCTGAGTTAAAAAAGCTCAGTATTTCAGGGATAGGAAGTTCAAAGTACTTTAATAGGGTGTGTGGGTTATATTGGCTGGATTTGTGTCAACTTGACACAAGCTAGAGGTATCTGAGAGGAGGGAATCTCAATTGAGAAAAATGACTCCATATGATTGGGCTGTAGGCAAACCTGCAGGGCATTTTCATGATTCCTGATTGATGTGGGAGTACCCGGTCCATTTTGAATGATGTAATTCCTGGACTCTGTTCCTGGGTCTCTTAAAAATGAAGTCTGAACAAGCTAGTAAGCAGCAGTMCTCCATGGTCTCTGCTTTAGTTCCTTACTCCACAGCTCCTTCCTTGAGTTCCTTTCCTGATTTCCCTTAGTGATGGAGTGTACTGAGACCTGTAAGCAGAAATAGACCCTTTCTTCCCTAAGCTGCTTTTAGTCGTGGTATTTTAGCACAACTATAGAAACCCTAAGACACAGTGATGATAACTGGCAAAGTAGTTTGCTAGGGTTATTGGAACAAAGTGCCAGAGACAAATACCTTGAACAAGAGGAAATAACTTAATAGCCCAAGTGTAGCAGGAACAGAAGGGCCACCACTGTGCAAATACTGGGGGACTTGCAGCTGCAAAAGCAACTCCTGCAGGAGGACCTAGTTGAGGACTGCCTTAGAGACCAAGGTTTGATGACACAGACAGTATCAGCCAATTGAGAACTGCTGTTTCAAAGAGATGCTTTCTTGGGACCAGTGGGGCTCAGTGGAGAGTATTAAAGGAGCTTGCAGCAGTGCTCAGATGAGCTTGCTGCAGCCTTTCTCACCTGCTCCTGGACTTTGCACCACCTCACCTTCAATCCCCAAGGGCAGGTAGGGTCAGCTACAAGTAATCCAGGGCACAGGCAGTACACAAGTGCTACAAGTTTGAGATTTAGATGTTAGCATAATTGGGTCCTTCCTTCCTTGAGAGACCTGTGAGGAAAAGACCCATCCTAAATCTCTCTTCATGGTTTGCAGATCATCATCCTTTTTGTCTGTTTACTTTTTAAATACGTGTATAGGGTAAATGTAAGAAGTGATGGGCTTCACAATGATCTCTTGATCAATGATGTCATGTACTTTGACTACATTCACTCCCTAACCACCATCTCCTGTCTCTCCCTCCAAACTTTCCATTATCCATTACCTTTCTGAAAGAATCATGTTTCTAACTTCATGTTATAGGTGTGTGTGTGTGTGTGTGTGTATTAATCTATGTATTATATTATCTTCCCTGTGTATGTGTCTGTGCCCAAATTTCTTTTTGAAAGATTACATTTAGTGCTGTAGAGAAGGATCAGAGATAAAGAGCACTTGTCACACTTGGAGGGCTTGGGTTGAGTTCTCAATATTTATGTTGCAGTTAACAACTATTTGTAACTCCACCTCCTGTCACCTTCTTCTAGCCTCCATATCTGGCATAGATATGCATCCAAAGAAAACATCCATACACATAAAATAAAAATAAATATTTTAAAAACATTATTTCTACTAAATCAAGTCCCACCTAATGAACTGATTTTAACTGAATTACTCTTGTAAAGACCCTAACTCCTCAGGTGGTTCCATTTGAAGTACTGGAGATGAGGATTTAAATATAATTCATGACAGAGACACAACTCATGAAGTCTTGAATGCTTGAGTCCTTTGGCTTCTAGTTTATAGTCTTCCCAATGTAGTCACAAACTAAATGGGAGCTGCAAAGCAGTTCACTGTATGGCATTCTGAAGGAAGTTTCTCCACCCTCAACAAATGGTTCTAAGCTGGTGTTTTAACTGCAAGAACCCGGTGTGTCCATGGCTTTAACTACCAAATAAGTAAATTATGCATTTGAYAATGTGAAGATGAGGATCAAGTGTGTCCACAAATCTGGTTGATCCTCTGTAAGCCAGATCCGGAGCCTAGACTCTACTCATCATCTAGTCCTTGTAAGCTTTCATTTTTTCAATGTACATGATAAAAGTTCAGATTTCTGGATGATACTGTCGGTTAAACACCATAGTCCTGGAGTTTTCAAGTGTCGGGATTTTTCCTTTTCCAACTGTACCATTATTTATGAGTGGTTATAAGCATCTTTGGGAAAGGATTTAGGGAAATAGTTGTGATGCACAATTGATCTTTTGCAGACCTTCTTTCTGTGGCTCATTCTCTTTTATCCAATGGATTTACATCATAAAACTAACTTGGGTTTATGGATAAATCCAGGAATTATGCCATTTTTATTGAGGTAACTTGCATTAGTCTCACAGTAATTASTTGTCATTTTTTATTTGTAAAATCCAAGTAGCACCCTTCTTCACTACCAGTTTCTCTTGCCTGTAAAGATTTTACTAACAATTTTCCATTCTAATAAACATCTTCCTAACGCTCTTGTGGATCAGAACTTATTGACTGCTGTGCTGACCTTGCTAGTCATTAAACTCCATAGTTTTGTTTCTATAGTTTTGGCATTTTGACACGAGCTAATTTGATGACTGATTCTCTTACATCAACCCTAGTATACACAGTAGATACACCTCGTAAGATTCTAGTGATGTTGCTACTTCCCTTAGTATTGACACATAATGTGCCTTCAGGTCCATTTCCTGAATCATTATCACATAATGAGTTTTTTACTACATTATAAAATAGATCTAACCTACCATGACTATTTTTCTGAGCCTTTAAATATTTTTCCAGCACCTATCTTAGCATTTCCACGCATTCAGTATGGGTCATTATCTTTTGTATGTTATTTGGAGTTCATACCGTCTTCTGGGTTCCTCACCATGGTGTAAATTCCTCCAACTTTGGATAACACTTGTAAATCAATAGGTTCTTCCACATTCAATTTGCCTTGCCTTTATAAGTAACCAGTATAACTCAATTCTGTGTGTTACTCTCTGGGCACCTACTGGTAAGTACTGGCTCATTCTTGTGGCTGCTTTGCAGTAGATTTCCTTTCTTTTCTTCTCAGATTCAGCAATTTTTAAAAGTCAGGATTATGCTTCATTGTAATCTGAGTGACAGGCCTTTTTTGTCAGAAGAACTGTTTATGGATAGAGAACTAATTCTTAGCAGGTTGAAAGTACACTTCAGTAAACTTGCCGGATTCAGAGGTATTTGAGTATCACCATTAACTCTTTTTAAAAAATAATTAATTTAAGTTAATTTTTTGTGTATAGGTATGAGGGTGTCAGATTCCTTGGGACTGGAGTCACTGTTATATTCCTTAGGATAACAGTAGCATTTGGTTCTAACCTATATCCCTGACCTATCTCCGTCTCAGGTTCTTGGCCATACAGGAATCTTTAGGTATGGGTTTCATCTCATGGAATAGGCTTTAAATCAAAATAGATCTTTGTTGGATAGATCTCACATCAAGCTTTGTGCCATGATGACACAAAGACACACAAACAGTGTGTCTTATGGTGAAGTCACCCCTGTAGGATCTAATGTTTTGTAGCTGAGTTGGTGTTTACCTTTCTCTTTCAATGGCATGCAGAATGACTTCCAGTACCATGAACGCTAGGGTCTTACTGTTAATTTGTGGAGAGCAAGCAATAGCCTTGGCAAGAGCCTGGGTTGTTTAGGGGTTCCCATGGGACCCTGACTTGATTAGATGTAACCTATTACTAGAACTAAGTTTCATTCTGTGATAATAGATGCCCATCTGGGGGCTCTGTCACCCCATTATTTGAAACTTTCATTTAGATCACCTTCATATGTGTATATGTTTTCGGAAGCATATACTTTTAGATTACTATACTACTCCTCAAATGGTCTTCCTGTCCCTCCCTGCATCCCCTCCATTACTTACTTCTTCCCCTCCCCCCCTAATTTGATTTTCCTGTTTCAGTCCCCATTCCTCATCCAAAACTATCTCTTCTATTTCCTCTTCCTAGGGGTATCCATCCCTCTCCCCTAGTCCCTTGCTCTATACCTATTTAGCTTGGTAATCATTGACTTAACAGTTAACATCCACATATAATCACACACACACATATAAAATAGCAAATATATATACATGCCATATTTGTCGTTTTGAGTTTCAGTAAACATCACTCAAGAAGACTTTTTCTAGTTCTATCCATTTGCCTGTGAATTTCATAATCTTTTTGAACAGTTGAGTAAAATTTCATTGTGTAAATGTACTTATCCATTCATCTGTTCATAGATATTTAAGTTCTTCTCAATTTTTGGCTATTTTGGATAGAGCAGCTATGAACATGGTTGATCAAGTGCCCATGTGGGAGGATGCGGCATTCTTAGGGTACATGACCAAGAGTGTGCTATAGCTGGATCAATTCCCATCTTCTTGAGGAAACTCCACACTGATTTCTACAGTGGCTGCACATGTTTGCACTCCTACCAGCAATGAATATGTTTCTCTTACTCTACATCCTTGCCAGCATGAGTTGTCATTTGTTTTATTGATCTTGGCCACTCTGACTGGTGTGAGATGAAATCTCAAAGCAGTTTTGATTTGCATTTCCCTGATGACTAAGGATGTTAACATTTCTCTAAGAGCTTCTCAGCCATTTGAGTTTCATCTTTAGAGAATTCTCAGTTTAAACCTGCACTACATTTTTAATATATTATTTATTACCCTTCTCTCATACTGGCCAGTGTCCCCTCTTTCCATTCCTCCTGGTCAGTCCCCTCTGGCCCTGCCTACCCTCTTCCAGATCCACTCCTTTTCCCTTTCCCTTCAGAAAAAAGCAGGCCTCCCAGAGATATCAATGGAATATGGATGGCATAACAAGTTACAATAAGACTAGGCACAAACCCTCCTATCAAGTTAACCCAGCACTCAATTTTTAAATTAGGTTATTTGCTTTCTTTATATCTTGTTTCTTGTGTTCTTTATACAATTTGAATATTAGCTCTCTGTCAGATGTGTAGGTGGTAATGATCTTCCCACTCTGTAGACTGCTACCTTGTCTGAATTGCAGTGTCCTTTGACATACACAAGCTTTTCTGTTTCATGAGGTCCCATTTATTAATTGCTGATCTTAGTGCTTGTTCTATCAGTGTTCTGTTCAGAAAGTCTTTTCCTTTGCCAGTAAGTTCAAGACCTTTTCTCACTTTCTCTTTTATCAAATTCAGTCTATTTGGCCATATAGATTCATACTTATCACCCTGCAAAAACCAACTCCAAAGGAGCAATGTAGATTGTAGGGCTTTGGGCAAACCTTGTGGAAAGTTCAGGAACAAGGGTTTCTTTTCATTGTTGCCCCAACTGAGCTGAAGTAGCCAGGATCTCTTACCCTCTCAATGAGTTTGCTCAATCACCACTTGATGGCAGCCTTGGGAAGAGCATTCTTTTGGAATTGTTCCCTATAGTGGTGATCTCAGATCAGGTAGCTCTTTTCAGGTGAGGAACTCTAGAAGGTGATAGCCAAAGGATATGTGTCAACAATACTCTGCCTACATTCTGAAAGACTTCATGAATGATCGTTGTAGTTAGAAAACATCTAACAATTAAAAGGTCCAGAACAGAATGAAGTGTTGACTCCGAGACTCTATAGCATAAAGTACCCTGGGACTATCATCACTTTGAGAAGGATCCAGCATATGGTACACATTCTTAACTTGGAATTTTTTATTTAAAACTCATAGTATGGACTCTTTCCCTTATAAATGAAATAATAATCATAAATATTTAATACATGATTTTTCTAAGAATGAAATAAAATAATATAATCAAGAACATCTGGTTCATGGATAGCATTTAGATATTGAAATGAATGAGTGTACGAATGAATCAATAAATGTGGTGTTCTATAATGCTAGTTTTTTAAAAATCACAATGCACTAGGTGGTTTTCATATATTAACATATGTAAGCTTTGAAATGCCTTTATGATTACTGTGGCTTTGTAACTTTCAGATGAGGAACTGGTAAGATCATATTGCCTATAATCAAGATCAACTGGAGCGAGAACACAGATTTTTGTTTTTCTCCTATGCCACTCTTTTTTCCTGCTATCTGTGGAACCATACTGTGTATCCACCAGGTAGTAGATTTTCTGCCAAGCCAACCTTTTCAGAATGAGGCATTCTCATTTTCTATAGCTAAGAATGGTGACAATTTGATATTTAGTAATAGTCTGTGTAAAAATATAGATGTTCTGGTATTTGGTATCTGTCTAGGAAATTGTCCATTTCATCCAGATTTTCCAGTTGTGTTGAGTATAGGTTTTTGTTGTAGGATCTGATGACTTGACTTTTTGAATTTCCTCAGTTTCTGTTGTTGTATCTCCCTTTTCATTTCTGATTTTGTTAATTTGGATATGGTCTCTGTACCCTCTGGTTAGTCTGGCTAAGGGTTTATCTATCTTGTTGATTTTCTCAAAGGACCAGCTCCGGGTTTTGTTGATTCTTTGTATAGTTCGTTTTGTTTCTAGTTGATTCATTTGATATTTATTAATAGTCTTTGTAAAAATAGATGTTCTGGGTCCAATATTTTATCCATTCACCCAAATTTTTCCTTCATAGAGACTTTTGACAATGGAATATGCATCAGAGGGTTGAGAAAGAAGATTCATCCACTTAGGAAGGTTTGATACCATCAGTAAGACTAAAATTAGTATCATACAACATTCTTTTAAAGGGACGCTGCTATAAGTGTCCTCTCCCTACTTTTCCATCATCTTCCTCTAATGTTTACTGTATCTTGAATAAAATGTGCTGATGAACTTGAGCATGACTCTTTCAAATCAAATCATCTTAGATCTATCAGTACACTCCACTCATGAAGCTCAAGTTCATTAAATGCATTTTCAAGATTCTCATTCATTTCAAGATACCAAAGAGCCAGTTGGGTGCTCTTTGTTTTTTATTGACCTTATGTCCTTTTTAAGAATAAACCTCCAAAAAATAAATAAATAAAAGACAAAAAAATAATAAAAAAAATAAAGGTGGGGAACCCAAAGTACCCATAAAAAAAAAAGAATAAACCTCCAAGAATGTTTCTCCTTTTGACAAGGTAAAACTAGGCTATGGTTAGCCTTGCTCTGGACTATTGGGTCCACAGCCAGCCTCAGACCATCACCTCATATCTGCACGATCAGGATCTTGAGTACTTAAACCTTGACTGGTAAATGACTCTTTCACACTTCCAGGCTAAAATAACCAAGTATCAAGATTTTTGAATGAGCAGCAGTGTAATAGCACACATACTTGGAAAGTGTGGGGAACTTCAAAAATAGACAATTTTATTTTAGTTATCTGGCACCAAAAGAAGCCCTGTCAGTTATATAGTACAGCACTTAAGAAATAATGAGAACAAGATTGATTTTAAGAGTGGGTAATTATGACCTGGGAATCCTTGGGAGTACTCATCAGGTTCTTCATTTTCTCACGAGTG
>BDUI01000786.1:210697-225052 GCA_002335545.1 Apodemus speciosus
ATAGAATGAGTTGAGTAATGTTCCTTCTGTTTCTATTTTGTGGAATAGTTTGAAGAGTATTGGTATTAGGTCTCCTTTGAAGATTTGAGAGAATTCTGCACTAAAACCATCAGGTCCTGTGCTTTTTTTGGTTGGGAGACTGTCAATGACCATTTCTATTTCTTTAGGGGTTATGGGTCCATTTAGATGGTCCATCTGATCCTGATTAAATTTTGGTTGTTGGTATCTGTCTAGCAAATTGTCCATTTCCCCCAGATTTTCCAGTTGTGTTGAGTATAGGCTTTTGTAGTAGGATATGATTTTTTTTAATTTCCTTAGTTTCTGTTGTTATTTCTCTCTTTTCTTTTCTGATTTTGTTAATTCGGATACTTTCTTTTTGCCCCCTGGTTAGTCTGGCTAAAGGTTTATATATCTTATTGATTTTCTCTAAGAACCAGCTCCTGGTTTTGCTGATTTTTTTGTATAGTTATTTTTGTTTCAACTTGTTTGATTTCAGCCCTGAGATTGAAGATTTCCTGCCTTCTACTCCTCTTGGACGTATTAGCTTCTTTTTGTTCTAAAGCTTTCAGGTTTGCTGTTAAGCTGCTAGTGTATGCTCTCTCCAGGTTCTTTTTGGAGGCACTCAGAGCTATGAGTTTTCCTATTAGCACCGCTTTCATTGTGTCCCATAAATTTGGGTATGTTGTGCCTTTATTTTCATTAAATTCTAAAAAGGTTTTGTTTTCTTTCCTTACTTCTTCCTTGAGCAAGGTTTCCTTGAGTAGAGCATTTTTCAGCTTCCATGTGTATGTGGGCTTTCTGTTATTGTTGCTATTGAAGACCACCCTTACTCCATAGTGATCTGATAAGAGGCTTGGGATTAGTTTGATTTTCTTATATCTGTCTCTTATTGAGGTCTGTTTTGTGGCCAATTATATGGTCAATTTTGGAGAAGGTACCATGAGGTGCTGAGAAGAAGGTATATTCTTTTGATTTAGGTTGAAATGTCCTATAGATACCTATTAAATCCATTTGATCCAAAACTTCTATTAGTTTCACTGTGTCTCTGTTTAGTTTGTGTTTCTCTGATCTGTCCATTGAGGAGAGTGGGGTGTTGAAGTCACCCACAATTATTGTGTGGGGCACGATGTGTGCTTTAAGCTTTAGTAAGGTTTCCTTTATGAATGAGGGTACCCTTGTATTTGGGCCACAGATGTTCAAAATTGAGAGTTCTTCCTGGTAGATTTTTTTCCTTTGATGGCTATAAAGTGTCCTTCTGTGTCTTTTTTGATGACTTTTGGTTGAAAGTCTATTTTATTGGATATGAGAATGGCTACTCCAGCTTGTTTCCTGGGACCATTTGCTTGGAAAACTGTTTTCTGGACTTTTACTCTGAGGTAGTGTTTGTCTTTGACATTGAGATGCATTTCCTGTATGCAGCAAAATGTTGGGTCTTGTTTACCAATCCAGTCTTTTCATTGGGAATTGAGTCCATTGATGTTAAGAGGTATTAAGGAATAGTAACTACTGCTTCCTGCTATTTTTGATGTAATTTTTATGTTTGTGTGGTTATCTTCTTTTGGGTTTGTTGAAAGATTAATTTCTTGCTTTTTCTAGTGTGTAGTTTCCCTCCTTTTGTTGGTGTTCTCCATTCATTATCCTTGGAAGGGCTGGATTTGTGGAAAGATACTGTGTAAATTTGTTTTTGCCACAAAATACCTTTGTTTCTCCTTCTATAGTAACTGAGAGTTTTGCTGGATATAGCAGTCTGGGTTGGCATTTGTGTTCCCTTATGATCTACATGACATCAGTTCAGGCTCTTCTGATTTTCATAGTCTCTGGTGAGAAGTCTGGTGTAATTCTGATAGGTCAGCCTTTATGTGTTACTTGACCTTTTCACCTTACTGCTTTTAATATTCTTTTTTTTGTTTAGTACATTTGGTGTTTTAATTATTATGTGACAGGAGGAATTTCTTTTCTGGTCAAATTTATTTGGAGTTCTGTAGGCTTCTTGTATGTTCATGGGCATCTCTTTCTGTAGGTTAAGGAAGTTTTCTTCTATAATTTTGTTGAAGATATTTACTGGTCCTTTAAGTTGGAAATCTTCACTCTCCTCTATACTTATAATCCTTAGGTTTGGTCTTTTCGTTGTGTCCTGGATTTCCTGGATGTTTTGGGTCAGGAGCTTTTTGCGTTTTTCATTTTCTTTGACTGTTATATCAATGCTTTTTATGGTATCTTCTGCATCTGTGATTCTCTTTTCTATTTCTTGTATTCTTTTGTTGATGCTTGGATCCACGACTCCTGACTTCTTTCCTTGGTTTTCAACTCTGGATGCAGGCTGTGCTGGTTGTCTCCTCCGTGCAGCTGGGTATATCTTCCTGGGCCACTTGGAGATGGTGTGCTGTGGCAGGTGATGTTCCTAATCCTGAGATGGAAACCGGAAGGTTCCTGCCAGAGGCCTCCAGACAGTATTCTCTGATCTGCAGGGCTGGTCCCACCTGTGCAGGCTGCCTCCTCCTTGCTGGCTGCTGGGTGGATATCTGTCTTCCTTTGCCCTTGTTGACCATTCTTTACCTTCTTACTAAATCATGTAAAGCCAAGGCTTGAAAATCCTTGCTTGTGGTTTTTCCCTTTATAAACCTCTTTCCCTTTCCCATTCTCCTATCCTGCTGATTTTGGGAAGGTTTTTTAGCATGAGCTCCAGCTCAAATAAAGACTCTCATATGCTTGCATCAGAGTTGTGGTTCCTGGTGCTTTCTTTGGGAGTTTCTCTATTGGGCACAGCATCTGTAAGTATCTACATTTGTCTCAATAGGCTGCTGGTAGAGTCTCTCTGAGGATACTCATGCCAGGCTTCTGTCTGCATATACAATATAGCCCCTCTAATAGTGTCTGAATTTGATGGGCCGGTCATTGGGTGGACTTTCTTTCAGTCTCCACTCCATTTTTGTCCCCGCATTTCCTTTATTTTTTTCAAATTAGGTATATTCTTTATTTACACTTGAAATGTTATCCCCTTTCCTGGTTCCCCCTCCCCCCAAATCCCATAAGCCATCTCCCCTTCCCCTATCAACCCAACCCCACTTCCCTGTACTGGTATTTCTCTAAACTACAGCATCGAGTCTTTCCAGGACCAAGGGCCTCTCCCCCATTGGTGTCCAACAAGATCATCCTCTGCTGCTGATGTGTCTGGGGCCATGAATAACTTCATGTGTACTCTTTGGTTGATGGTTTTGTCCCTGGGAGCTCTGGGAGTACTTGGTGACTCATATTGTTGTTCCTCCTATGGTGCTGCAAACCCCTTCAGCTCCTTGGGTCCTTTCTCTAGCTCCCCCATTGGGGTCCCTGTGTTCAATTTAATGGCCAGATGAGAGTGGCCCCCTCTGTATTTGTCATGCACTAGGAGAGCCTCCTAGGTGATAGCTATATCTGGTTCATGCCAGCCAGTTCCTTTAGACAGGAATAATTTTGGGTTAAAAATTTTAAAGGTGGGTGGGTGGCCCCCTCCCTCAACTGTGGGTCACTTCTACCTCCTGGAAGTGGTCTTTTCTGGTTCCATCTACCCAATGCTRTGCATTTAGGCTAATATTATCCCCACTGAGTCCTGGTAGCATCTCACATCCCAGGTCTCTGGGACATTCTAGAGGTTTCCCCTGCCTCCTAACACCCACTGCTGCATATTTTGATTCATTCTACTGGCCCTTTGTGTGTCCCTCTTGTCTTTCCCCATACCTGATCCTGCACCTCCTTTTCTCCTCCCCATCCCCTCTCCCACCCAGTTTCCTCCCTCCACCTGCCTCCTATGATTATTTTGTTCACCCTTCTAAGTGGGTTTCAGATATCCACAGTTGGCTCTTCCTTCTTGTTAAACTTTCTACGGTTTATGAGTTGTATCATTTGCATTTTGAACTTTTTGGCTAGTAGGGTGGAACTAGAAATATCATCCTGAGTGAGGGAACCCAGACACAAAAGAGTCATATTTTTCTTTGTACTTTCTAATGTACTCCCCACAACTGAGTATCAAAGTAATCATAATTGGTCTTCATTAAACTGATATGAAAACTAAGGTCCAGAGATTCTAATGGTATCATATTACCCATTGGTGACAGAGCAGATTCTATTATATCTGTCCTCTGTGTCACTCCTGGTACTTTTCCAACTTTGTCTATCACACAGACAATAACACTACAAGATATGTAAAAATCAGCTAAACCCACATAGAAACCAAGCTAACAGGCAGAGTACCAGAGTCATGTCTTCTAGCTCTTCACAGGTCCAAGTGTTAGAAACTGCTTTTTTCCCCTAGAACCATATTGAATGTCCTCTGTGAAAATTGATTTGCAGAGCCCATCAATTACTCAAAGAGCCATGTAGATGTTCTCTGAGTTCTATCTACATTCCCACCTGAAAAAGTATCCCCAAGCTTTTGTTGTAATAGTGCTGGCTTCCATCAGTAAGGGAAACCTTTAGAGATGAAAGGATAGCCCTGGTGTCTCTTAGGATAGGTTTATTCCATCTCTTCTGGCTTCCAGGTTACCAGAAAAATATATATGACTTCCAGCTCTCAGGGTAAAAGTGAAGGAGTCCAATAAAAATCAAATCTTATTCTCATGAGATCATTGGAGATTTCTCCTGAAGAAATCATGGAGCGAAATACAGGATACAAGGTTCTTGCCCCTGTGTGCACTGGAAGCAGACACTGTGGACATGGCGAAGCCTGTAGAACCTCCACATGATATATAACCTCTACTGATTCCTGAGGGTGGCAAACAGGCCAATTTTCAGGGTGCTCATAGCTTCTCTGGCTTCAAATAGGAACACACACATGAGCATGAGCATGAGCACACACACACACACACACACACACACACACACACACACACACACACACACCCCAGAGACACTAGCCAGAGTTTTAAATTGTGGAACAGGATTTCAACCCTGATAATGAATTTTTGACCTCGGAACTCACTAGTGTTCATTATCACTGCACTGATTAAGACTGAGGTGCAAAGCTGAAAGTCACTTAATACTCTATCAAAAAAATGTTCAAACTTTTACATACAAGCAGATACAGTTAGGTAAAGTCTAACTTTGCAACTTCCTAGCTGTATGACTTTAACTTTTTCCTATGGGCCCTCACAGCCTTCCCTTCTAGCCCATCTCCATTCCTTTGTGTAAAGAAATGTTCAACACCCTTAGTCATCAGGGAAATGCAGATCATCACTATTTTCAGATTTCATCTTATTCCAGGCAAATTGGCAAAGATCAATAAAACAAATGTCAGCTCACTCTGGTAAAGATGTGGGGAAATTCGTTGCTGGTGTGAGTGTAAACTTGTAACATCACTATGGAAATCAGTGTGATTGCTCCTTGGGAAGGTGGGAATTGACTTACCTCCAGTTATACAACTCTTGAATATGTCCCCAAAGGATGCTTCCTCCTACCACAGAAATACTTATCCAACTATTTTCATTGCTTTCCTATTCACGAGAGCCAGAAATTGGAAATAGCCTAGATATCTATCAACTGAGGAATGGATAATAAAAATGTGGTGCATTTACAAAATTGGATATTTTTTGTCAGTTTAAAAGGAAATTATGAAATTTTCAGGTAAATTGATGGAGCCAGGAAAAAAAAATCATCTTCACTGAGATAACACAGATCCTCCCAAACAAACATTGTATGTTTTCTCTTATATATAGATGTTAGCTTTTAAGCCTTTGAGAGGTGTGTTTCAGTCATATTATGTTAGGTAACAAGTAAGTGACTACATGGAGGAGAGGATCTCTCAGTAAAAGGGACATAGAATATATAGTTATGGAGAGATAGGTGGAAGACTGGAGGGTGGTGATTAAATGGGGAGGAATATGAAAGACAGGGAGTAGGAGAGGGACAACTAACATCAAGGTCTATTTGAGGAGCCATATGGAAATCTATTAGTGTACAAATTTCTTAAAATATGTACATATATGTAATAAATATAAATGAAGTCGCCAAATAATGTGGGAGAGAATGCTCAGACTGTGTACATCTTTTGTCACCAAGTGAAACCTTAAGTGCCAGAAATAGCCTTTATGTAATTGAATTGTTGGTCAAAGGGGCCATATGAAAACTCATAAACAATTCTGGTAGTGATCTGTTATTGAAGTCAACCCTTACATATCTTACTGAAAATGGATGCCTCACTGGAGCCTTCACCCCTACCGATTAGTGTTCATGGTACCAGAAGACACTCTGCACACTACCAGAGCAAAAGGTAACCAGAAATCCAGGTACAAACGACACAATCTATACTGGTAATCTTTCTGAAAGATACACTGGTGCAATAGTGGTACAAAACCTGTGGGAGTAACCAATCATTATCTGGTTTTAGTTCTAAACCCCCCCCCATAAGATGACACCCATGCCTGGACATATAGGATTTTGTTTCTAACCAAAAAGTTGTCTGTAATTGACCCAGCTTGCAGAGAAAAAAAAATTAGTTTTCTCCAATACAGTCTTTTAAGGTAGGGCCACTAGATAGCTAAGACAAAATGAATTCAATGCTATTTTTGTAGACTTTTTGTCTCATGTTGTTTCATTTGGCCTTGTTGTTGTTGTTTTATTGGTCTTTTGCTTATATACTATGATTTCATATTTTCTGTGTTTTTCTTTAAGTCTGAGTGTTTTTGTTTCTTTTTTGCTGCATGTTTCTTTTTATTTGACACACACCCACACACTCATATGTGAGTGCTAAAATGAATATAACTTTAAAAGCCTATTGAACTTCTCAAGGACAATAGCTGAGTCATCATCACTATAGTATCTAGTGCCTAATACTTAGAATTGATAAATATTCAAAAATTTAAATTTATGTATCAACCAGTAGATGCTGAAGAGTTCTGTTGAGCTGAGCTTCATTTTCTTTGTATACTTGGTGGCAGTGGTTCCTCCCTCTCAAAGGGCCCTAGATCTAGATAGCTATATAGATGTCATACAAAAGCATGTGTCATTTACATCAATTCTCTCCATTTGTATTCAGTAAATGGTCTTTGGAGTCAGTCTCAACTATGCAGTCTTTTCAACCCTTGTCTGCCTGTACAGGAATGGGCCTTGGGTTTAGATCATTTCCTATTTGGGCAATAGCTTCTTCACAGCCTGTGTCTAGCTGACTGTTTCATGGGTGAATAATATCTATTGTTTTAGCCTGTATGTGTGCTCCAACATGTAGCACCTGGGCAATGGCACTATTATATCTGTTACAGACAATAGGGGTATAGAGCACTTTGTTTGTTACATGAGAGGCATAGATGCTGATCCCCAATGAAACCTGATCTTGTTTTATCTCTTCTCTGGAAGTTAATCCTTACATCTATTGCCTGTGTAAGTCATCCCTTTCTTGGAAACTCCAGAGTGTTTTGAGATCCTAAAGTGGGTTAATTGGCTGCACTGGATCAGGCATTGGTTTGCTATTTGCTATCCTCTGTGCAGCAGGACACTTTCCTTGGAGATGATAATAGGTGTTACTTCCTCAGCAGTTGCCCAAGCTCTTAATAGCTTCCAGGCATCATGTATGCAAGAAACTGGGAAATTATAAAAGTAATTTAAATTTGGTCTACCTACTTCAAGAGGCTTACAATTTATTAGGTAGCAAAAGTGCATAAATAATAGTCATCATTTCCTGAATGCCTATTTTATGAAGGCATTATCCCTGATCACAGAATTAGTGCCAGGTAGAGCTAGGCTTCCTATAATGTTCCTTCTCATATTGCTAAATATGGAGTTACATACAGCTCTTACTGTCTCTAGAAAGTCCTGGTTTATTAGTGTTGTTTCAGTGCACTAATAGTTTTGCTTTTCATTCTCAAAGTGACTCAGTCTAAAAAATAATTCATAGAGCCAGCCTAACTGAGGAATTTGAATCATCAAATATGCTGTTGTAGGAGTAAAAAGAGGGTATTGTGCAAATTTTAGGTTAAGAAACAATTAGTGCTTTCTTGGTTTGTGTGGTGGTTTGAATGGGAATGGTCCCCATATGCTCATATCTACGAATGATGAATTTCTAGTTGGTGGAACTGTTTGGGAGGGACTAGGAAGTATAGCCTTATTGGAGGAGGTGAGCCACTATGGGTGGGTTTGAGATTTAAAAATCCCCAACCAAGCCCAGACTAGCTCTCTATGGCTTCTGCTTATAGATCACATATAAGAAGCTTTCAGTTACTACACCAGCACTATGCCTACCTTCCTGATGCCATGCTTTATATTGTGATGACCACAGCTGGACCTTCTAAAATTGTAAGGAAGCCTCCCAATTAAATGCTTTATTTTATAATCAACCTTAATGGTATCAAATAACTACATGGTGGATTTGTGAAAAAGATAGTAGAAGTAGTAGAGTTTAATTAATACCAAAGAGGATTTCTGAAAGGAAAAATGACAATTATTGATAAGATTTTATTCTTTATTATGAGTCTATTTTTACTTGAGTATTCAAAACCAGAATCCATGGCTCTCTGTATATTTAAATGCAGAGGAATGTATGAATAACAATAAAAGATAATATTTGCAATCCATGTAAATTGTTTCATTGACTCCTTACAGATATGATGGTAGATAAATCTTCAAATTATACCCTTTATACATGGGAAATGTCACAGTTTCAGTTATCAGCTTGGCATACCTGGAAAAGCAAAATAATAAATAGTCCTCATCATATTGGCTTATAGGCATGTTTGTGGGGGCATTTTCTTTATTGGTAATTTATGTAGGAGAACTCTGTCTATTGTAGGTGGTGCCATCAGTAGTCAGATAAKCTTGCATTATATAATGAAGGTGGAAGAATATGAGCCTGGAACAAGCCAATAAGCAATATCTCTTCATGTACTTAGCTTTAGACCCCAAATCCAGGTTGCTGGTTTGAGTTCCTGCCTTGGCTTCAACCAGTGAGATGGAGATGTACTATCAACCAGATAAGACCTTTCCTTCCTCCTCCAGTTCATTTGTGTCTTAGTATTTATTATAACAATAGAAAAGCAAACCAGGACAGGGAGGAATTAAAGCCAAGGGTTAGATAACTTTTAAAGGGTCATATATTCAGGACATCATGGTTTCAGGATTCAGATAGAAGAGAATCTAGCTCAAAAATTCTTATTCTTACATCCTTCATTATTCTACTTCCAGCAATTTCCATGACTCAGAACAGAATCCCACTTTTGCCCATGTAAGTTTAATTTTAGTTGATTAATAGTGCTAGTGGCCAAAATTTGTTGAGCATCCATGATGTGCCAGGCAATTTATATAATTTTTTGAATCTTTGTAACAGCTCTGCTGCATTCGTGGGTCTCATTTTATGGATAAGCAATCTGACATGAATAGAAATTAGAATCCATCTCCTAATTGTATCTTCATGTCATTTGAGGTAGAGAAGAATGGTGTAACTCAGATTAGAGCTGGAGAGTAACAAGGGCAGTGTATTACTGGATTTCATTGGATACTTTCTGACCTGGCAAGCAAGGCAAGGACCTTCGAGAAATAACACAGATTGTCATCTGTTTGCTTTCTCAGAGGCATCAGTCTTGTCACTGTGGGTAAATTTATTCTTCCCCATGAGTCTGTTTCCTCATTTGTTCAGAAGATACCTTCTGTGTCATACATTTGTCATGAAGAATAAATGAGAAAGTGCATGCAGAGTATATAGTCTAGCATCTACATCCATAACTACTCTTTCCTTACCCATAGTTATGGATCCTGACTTTCTTTAGATAGCTGACAGGTTTGGCATTGCAGTAATCATTACTGAAGTTTAGTGATGTACAATTCGTGCTACATCAGAATTTGGATAAATTGGGAAACTAAGCTGGARCAATTTTGTACTTTCTTTTGAAAAATTCATGCATTCTGTTCTCTGGCTGTTTATATGGAAATTCAAATTCTTCAAAGAATTAGTACATCTCAGAAGTTTCAAAATTTGACTTTTTTCTTACCTTCTACTTTTAATAACATGTGCCCAGGGGGTGGGGCACAGAGCTACTAAAGGTTAGACACTGAACAATACATTTTTGTTTTCTCCCACCCTTAACTCTCAGTTTACTTACTTCAAAAGTGACCATAGCAATGATTTCTTGTGTCTTTCAAGAAATAGTCTATTCAAGCATGTTTGCATAATGTTTATTATCCTGCTATTTTTCAAAGTCTTGATTGTTTTTTAAAATCAGTTAACAGTGAATTTTGGCCATTTTAAGTTTATGTATGAATAGGGTTTTTGCTCTTATTATTTTTGTTTGTTAGTTTTGAGAAAAGGGTTTCACTACATAGCATAGGCTAGTCTCAAATTCATGGTCTATAGGCTTCTGAATCTCAAGTGCCAGGACTTTAAGCATGTGTCTCCATGCCTTGCATTAGTTGTCATTTTTAATGACTTTGGTATATTGAAACGTATAGATATCCCATAATTTATACAAATGATCTCAAAGTCAATTACAGCAGTGTACAAGTACATATATCACCATTTACACGCATGTAGTCACAGAATAAGTGACTGTTACTAGAATCACCAGAGCCTTCTCACACATTAGTACATTTTCAAGTTTGATGAATGACCAAAGTATATTTGTTCAGTTGGCCATAATGAACAAGGATGCCTATTTACTAACTGAACTAACACTCTGTAGTTTTATCACTTTCAAATATGTTTTGAAAAATGCTAATTTCATTATTGTATTCTTTTTCCTTCGAATCAATTTATCTTTCCCAATAAAAGTAATTCATGTTTTATTATATGTATTCATTGTCTATATATCTTACAGATAATTCAAGATATTTTGTTTTCTGTGTAAAATTTCATTATATGTTGAGACTTCCATTTAAAAAATTATTGGTTATTTGCTAATTTTATATCATGCATTCTAGTCTCACTCATCTCCCCATCCCTTCATATATGCCATCTCCCTTACAACTTCTCCCCTAAGAGAAAATAATAATTCTCAGACGTGGAAGCTGTGGAGTATTATGGAGTATCACAAAGATAATCTTTATCAAACATCTTTTTTATTTTTAACTTTAAAATCCAACCATTGCCCAACTCCTGGCCCCCCTCCCACAGTTCCTCATCCCATTCCTCCTCCCTCTTGTTGTATGTCTGTGAAGAACTGTGTTGGAATCTTGATGGAGATTGTGTTGAATCTATAGATTGCTTTTGGTAGGATGTCCATTTTTACCATGTTAATCCTACCAATCCATGTTGCTCAATCATCTTTAATCACAATATTAATTTTTTTTTATTTATTGCAGAGTCATTGTGGTTCATGGCCTTTGGTTTCTGCTACACTATCAATACTGGATCCTGAGTGGGGCTTCTCTCAGATATCCTGTTGTTAACCTGTGTCATGGAGATCTTGGCACTTTTGATTTGTAGGACTGGCCCCTTCACACACCCCAACAGTTCATTGATAGGGTACATGTTGAAGTGGGCCAGTTCAGAGCCCTAGATCTGGACCTGGCTGGAAACTGTAAGTTGGTCAGCCCCATCATTTCTCCTCTGCCCTTACCACCAGAGCCAGCTCTACTGTGCTGATCAGACAAGGTGCTGAGCTGCTTTCTTGAACACTACAGCAGGTAAGGGATGGAGCCATCTCTCCCACACTCATTCCATTGGAGCCAGCTCTCCCATGCTGACCAGGTAAAGGGCATGATCTTGCATGTTCATGATGCTTGCATGTCAACATTGCCTTGGGCAACAGCACAGACCACAAATACCTGCAAGGCCTTTGCTAGTAAGTAGCGCAGGAAGTCAACATAGACTCTGGCTGTGATAAGGCCATGGACCCAGACATGGCTCTAGTTGCGACATGGGCCCAGATGTTACCATAGCCTCAGGTGGCAGCAAAGGCTACTCATATTAGTATGCCCCTGGTGACAGCATGGCCCTCAGACATCCATAWGGTCTCAGATGGCAGGACATGTCAATGACATTCCATGGCCTTTGGTGATAACTCAGGCCAGGAACATCAACATAGACCCCAGCTGCAGCAGGACTATGGACCCAGACATGGCCCTCAGTGGAAACCTGGAGCTAGATGTTACTATGGACTCAATTGGCAGCACAGGCCACTGATATCTGTTTGACCCTCACTCTCCCCCCATGTCAGTATAGCCCCTAGACATCAACAATGATCTCAGGCATAAGCCTGGTCCACTGACATCCAGATGTCCTTCGGTGTCAACACAGGCCACAACTACCAGCACAGACACCAACTTTGGTAGGGCCACCAACCCAGACATAGCCCTTGCTGGTTGCCTGGGCTTGGAAGTCACCATGAGTCCATGTGTTTGCTCATGTTCCTCATATCCACCTGCTTGTCACCACTGTCACCTCTCCTGTTTCACTTCTCTTTATAGTATACTAACCATTAGCTTTACTTTCTCTCTGGTCTCTCTGCCACACACTTCCTCTTCCCCCATCTCTCCATCTTATGAATATTGCTCATGTAGTGCTATCCCAGGACCCAGGGGTGACACTTGACTGTGGAGAATTTAGATTCTTTGTCATATATTTAGAAAATATTTTATCTGACTTGGTTTATGTCATTTGTAGTATGCTGGTACATGAAGAAATTTTACATTCACCCTGGCTACTCATCATTTGCTCTCTCTTTTGGTTGCCCCTGGGTGCTGAACAAGGGGTGGGGCAGTGCTTGGCTGTCAATAATTTAGGTTCTTTGCCATATATTTAGAAAATACTTTATCTGACTTTGTTCATGTCATTCACAGTATACTGGTACATTGAAAAGTTTTAACATTCACTCTAGTTACTCATCATTGTTTCTTCTTAATAACTTTGTGGCAGCGTGTCAGGCTTATTTTTGAGAATGTAGAAAATAAATCTCTCCTGTTTACTTCTGTTGTAATTTTGTATCATTAAAGGAATTGCTTAATGTTGTTTTGTCCATCTGGCATTTTATTTTGCTATGGGTAATAAGACAGGTATATAATTACATTTCCCCCAAAGACCAGTCTAATTTATTATGATAAATAAATAAAGCCTACAAAATTTATTGAGTAATTCAATTATTCCCACTGATTTGACATGCTTCATTCACAAGAGATCAATTTTAAAAATATATTTGGGCCTGATGAGATATATCAATAGATAAAGGTAGTTGTTGCCAACCCTTAATATCAGAGTGCAATCTCCAGGACCTGCATGTAGAAGGAGATAACTCACTACCTCGAGGTGTCTTTTGATATTTACATGCATGTCATAGCTTCTGTGTGTGTGTGTGTGTGTGTGTGTGTGTGTGTGTGTATTTCATGTCTCATTTTTAAAAGTCCTTGAGAAGGTGGACATGAAATGCAAATAACTACCATATAAAATGATCCAAAGATACTAGTGCAACTGAGAAAACTCCCCAGCACTCACTGTAGGTGCTAAGCATTTGCCAATATCCATTGCCAACATCCATGTATGTTACTTGACATGTACTCTACTTTCAGTTTTTAAATATATGGCTATATAAACACACCCTAAAAGATATTCATAGGATTTACATCAAAAATGTCAACCATGATTTCCCTGAAATTGTGGATAATGGTTGTAAAAAGATCTTTATTGTGTTCCTTGCATTTTTCAGTTTCATTTTTCATTATTACTTGCACTGAATATTTATTACTAGTATACCAAGAAGAAATAGTATTTTTTAAAAGTGAGTTGATAGAATATTTCTGGCAGTTAACTTCTGGGCTGGAGAGATGGCTCAGTGATAAGAGCAGTTGTTGCTCTTGCAGAAGACCTGGCTTTGGTTGTCAGCATTCACTAGGTGGCTCACAATCATCTTTAGCTCCCTGGTCTTCTGTCCTCTGTAGGTACCATAACTGCATGTAGTACACATAAATATGCAGACAGAATACTCATAAACAACAAATAAAATATTTCTTTAAAGAGACATAAATTGGGAATGTAATAGTGGTGCTCATGAAAGCATGATAGAAAGATGTATAATCAGTTACATAATCAAACTAGGCTAAGGGATGTAATGAGTTGCTCTTTAAATACTTGGAGGCTAAACAAAAAAAACCAAATTTACTTCCACTTTATAATGCAACTGATGTTAAGGGCTGATGAGAACTGTTGATTGGTGTATGATTTGGAGGACAAGCATGGAAGGTTATAGTGACTTCTCTCACATTCCATTGGTTAGTGATCAGTCATATGATAACACTGAGCTTCAAAGATGTCTAGGAAATGTATTCTACATCTGCACCTGGGTGTAGGGTGAGGTTTTATGGGGAGTGGCAGGGAACAATGGATATCTTCTCAAGGACTTAAAAACTGAGACAGGTTATATATTCCTAGCTGTCCTGAAACTTGCTATGTATAGCAGTCTGGTCTTTTTT